>JANHAO010029484.1:0-10364 GCA_026873985.1 Saraca asoca
GTTTAACGGTTTGGCACCCGTATATTGGCCAGACAAAAGGAAGATAAGGTGAGTTGATGGTTTGGCTGAAAGTTTTCGGCTGCAGTACTTTCAACTCCAAAAGTTGCGGCTGAAAACTGAGAAACGTATCTCCAGCTGACATATTTCATGCAACCGTATGCAACTTATCTTACATTGTGGTCATAATAAGCTCTTGACAAATAAAGGCTGTCTAGACCGGCACTTGTCTGATTCTTCCTATTGTCCCAGATGTCATATCCGTATGGAAACTACCCTTCATACCATCCGAGATTGTGATCATGTTTCTTCCATTTGGATGCGCCTGTTGCCTGCTAATCCATGGAAGGAATTCTTTGATCTTAATCTTCATGATTGGCTTTTGAATAATATTTTGGGCAATAAAATTTGTCAAAATAATAGAACCCAAAACCAGCTGATCAATAAAATGCATAAGAAGTTAAGGTTCTTAATTGTAAATCACAATCGCAATATTACATGCAAATTGTTGTTGTGGAGTGTATTCTAAGCGTAATTTGCTATAATTTTACATTGTAATAATTGTATTTTTTTTTGTATTTATCTATAATTTTATTAAACCTAACATTATAACAACCACATGACAACTGCAATTTAAAACGAGAGAGAGGAGACATTTTAAACCCCAGAACTGTCAAGTTCAGCCCTTCTTTCCATGGCGAACATCTTCAATATCCTTCTCCAATTGAGCCATGATCATCATCGTCAGCATCTCATGCTGTTCGAGTCGCCTTTTCCTGTCCTTCGATAACACAACAGCAAGCAGTATATTAACAAGTGCCCCTGTCCTCTGAATTACAGCCCAATGCTTGTCCTTCATCTCCTCAGACTCAAGTTTTTGCTCACTATAGAGGCTTTAATGCGTTTTTCATTGTTAAATCACCAAATTTATAGAAAGCCCCTTTTTTTTTTTATTTCTTTTCGCAAGAGATGGACCTTTTGCAACTCATACATAATCCCTCAACGAAAAAAATGTATTTATATATTTTCTGAATTTCTACTCTCAATTTATCTCCAATCATTAGCATACACGAATTTAAATAATTATTCCTCCTGTAAATATATACATGGCATCACCTCTTTTACTTAGTTTCTCTCCATTATTTTATACGAAAATTATGTAATATTTTTTAAAAATATTTTTATTTTTAATTATTGTCTAACCATAATATTAAATTATTATCAATTGTGATTATTTTTATTGCAATTTTCAGTAGCATCCTCGATGTTTTTAGCTATTTCTCAAAATTCGTAGTTAATTATTTCCATGGTATATATATGACATTCAGTAAATTTATTATTTTGAATCTTATTTAAATTTTAAATTGCTAATTTCATAACCTTAACGTCATTATGTTTGATTATTTCCACAATTGAAACCACTATTATATATCATGATCTGTTGGAATTTTATATCAGTATCAAATTGCAAAACGCCAAAACCTTTTCTGTTGGAATTATTTTATTCCGTAGATTCACATAATGAATCATTATTATCTAACAAAGTTTAGGTTATCATATATCAAATATTATGGGATACTTATTAATTAGTCCTAATATATATATATATATATATATGTATATATATTTTGATCATGATATTGTTAGGTTTTAATATTTTTTCTTGACACATGACACGGAATACAAGGATAGGGAGAAAATTCCTAAACTAGTACATAAAATATAATACTATGAACATGCAAACAACAAGAACAAAAGGACAGGATTATAAGAAAAAACAAGTAAAAAAAGTATTTTTTTTTTTTTAGAGATTGACCTAAACTTGTGAATTCCAAAAGCAACTTTAAAGTAGGATAATTTGTGCAAATAATAAATTTTTTCCCATGGTGATAGATGGCTTTAGAGGAGCCAAAGTTAGAGATAGACTTAATGGTTGTTGAAACTTTTGTAGCAGATTACTTGATATGTCCCAAAACGTTTTTGGGTAGCCTATACCATAATAGCATGTAACATTCATGTTTTTCTCAATAAATTATCTTAATTTTTAATTATTGAAGAAGGTTATTTGATTTACTTTGTGATAAGATGAAAATCTCTTTTTAAGTCCTATTAAGTGGATTTTAAAAGTAAGTGATAGTGCTTCTAAAATACTTCTTTCTTTTCAAGATTTATTCAATGTTGTGAAAATAACTAGAGGTTTATCAAAGAAAAAAAATATTTTGAAAAGTAAATTATCCATTATTGATAATTGTTCACATGTTCTATTTTATATACTACATAAATGATAACAAGATTTGTAACTTGAGTTTTACCAAGTATGTTTCAATTTTAATAAGTGAGAAGGAGATGAAATATGTATTATGTTCATTATGAATATTTGAAAGTTGCTTACTTCAAATAAAACAAATTACTTTTGGAATAATTCATGTTAACATCTAGTTTTTTTTTTTTTGACTTTAAAATGATATATATAGGGCCTAAGCGGGCCTTATTCTTTACTTTCCTCCTTTTTTTCCGAAACCTTAAGCTAGCTACCTTTTTCTCCTTTGGCCTTTTTCTTCTTCACACGGAGCAGTATAGCAGTAGCAAACTCCGAGCAGCAGAGCTTCTATTTTTTTAAGCGCCACCAGTGTAACTCAGTTGATCTCTAGCTACTGTTCAATTGTGGAGTTTGGAAAGGAGTAGCTGGTGATGCCGAAGCTCCCTTATGGTAAGGAAACTAGCCACTACCCTGCTTCAGTAGTCTGGCCATGGCAACATCTCCACCAGAGCTTCGTGCTCCTTTCTTGGAAGTGGATAAGTGTATTTGTATCTTCAATTTCAACTTCGTTCATAATTTTCTTGATGAATCAAGATGCTACCCTTTAAAACCCAGAGCCTCTATTTTTCTAAATATAGGAAATGCTTATATGTTTTTCAACTATTCTTAGTGAATTACAAGGAAAACTTTGTCAAAATCTAGCTAATTTGAGAAACCCCGAAAAGATTTGTAGTGGTATGGCTTGATACTCCTTGGAAGGATGTTTGCTGACCAAAGAATTGGTCTAAGATGAGTAAATCACTCACTCTTCTCATATTTGTGAAATGCTTAGTTTCATTATGATTAAAAGTGGATTAAGTTAAAATTAGCTGATATTCTGTCTTAGCTAAAGTTATTTGATGAAAATGTTGGAATGGTAGCATATGTGTGATTATTTGAAACCAAAGTGTAAATGTGTAAGATTGCATAGCTATGTAAATATGGTAATATTATGACAATGAACTAAGAACTAGAATTGGCTGAGTTATCTAATTGAAGGAATGTGGTTATAAAGTTTTGGGTTAGAGGAAATGAGGCTGTTGCATATGGAATTTGTTTTAGGTGAATTAGCTAAACGTCCAAGATTGAGTAGAATTAAGATATGCTTGTATGATGATGTTTTATGGTTAATATGATTGAAGTTGTTGAATAATATATATGGAGATGGTGTTATATGGCATTTGTAGCAATTGAAAGCATATTTTAAAAGAAGAAGACTAGCTGTTGTGTGTAAAATTGGGCATGCAATCATGATCGCTAGCCTAGAATCTTGAATTCGAGTAGAATCATGATCAGAATGAGGAGTGTCAAATATAAATGCTCCGGTTCAACTCAAAAAGTTTTAGTTCAAAATATGAGTTTTGTAACACCCTAGTAAATAGATTAAACCAATAGTAAACTTGTAAAATTTTGTCTTAAAAGTACATAATTTTTACTTTAACTTATGTATGGTTCGATAAAAATATATTGTAAGTATATGTATTATAGCGAGTATTTTAAATTTATGTTGTGGCCAAAGTATAATTTCCCCTTTTTCTTTTATTTTTCTTTTTTCCTTTTTCTTCTTTTTTTTCCCCTAGTTATTTAGTGCTCACTCGCTCTCTCTCTCTCTCTCTCTCGCATGAAGCCCTTGCTCTGCTTTCCTTCTTTCTCGTTCTTTTGTAGCTCTGCCAATCTACTCTACCACCATTTAGCTTCTTCTTCTTCTTTCTCTGGTCCAGCTTCTTCTTCTCCTTGTTGGCTCTTTGGATCAGGCTTTGTCTTGCCTGAAACAAAAAAGCAATAAAGCTCCTTTGTACTATGCTTCAGCTTCTTCTTCCTCCATTTTTTGTAGCAACTAGAAGTGCTAGCTCTGTTGCTTCTCTTCCTCTTCCGTCCAGCTCATTTCAGGTAGCAGCTGGTCATCGATTCTTTTCTCTCCTAGTAGCGCTGGCTAGCTTCTTTGGCCTTTTCTGTTCTTCTTTGCTTCTGGCATCCACTGTAGCAGCTGTGGGTTGCCTCAGCTCACGCTATGTGCCGCCATTCAACCTCAGTCATTCAGCTATGTGACTACTGCTTAGCTTTATGGTGACTTCCTCCTTTCCCAATCAAGCACTCGCTAGCGGTTGCCTCCTCTCTGGCTGATCAACTCTGAGCTCTAGTCAACCTTGCAATCTGCTTTAGAATAACTCATTTCCTTCCTTTTTCTTGTTCAGCTGAAACCTTGATCCTGTGTCTAATAGCAAGTTTATTCATACTTTTTCAACTTAGCTTTCTTTCGTTTTAAGATTTGATTTACAAAATTTAAAAAGATTTTATGGTAATTTAGAAATTTATTTTATAAGTTGATTGATGATGTGGTTACTAGGTTTTTGGTGAACTAGTCGAATATGCTAATTTGAGAAGTTGTGGTTTAAGATTTCAACTCAAAGTTATCTTGTTACCCTTAAGGGTAAATAGATAATTATATTCTTTTTATAACCCTCTTTTTATAATAATAATAATAATAATAATAATAATAATAATATTTTGTTACTTAGAGCATTATAAATTATTGAGTGGTTAGAAGGTTGTTAGTTTCTTATTTTTGATATCATAACCATGTGATATAAGTAGATATACATCTATGTGAACATGATGTACTAATGTGCACTTGTCCTTTTTATAATAACTACTGCATAAAATGCTAGTGCCTATATTATTTTGCCTTAATTGCTTTCTAAAATTATTGAACTGTATATTACTTGAACCGAATGACAACATTGTCAAATCATTCAATGCATGAATTGGTTGAAATTGGCTTTTGACTTTTGTTTTTATTGATTGGATGTTTTTAAAATTTGAATCCATTGAAAATTCCTTTAGAGAACCTTCAAGTGCACTTGTGATTAAAATTATATCTATTGGAGTTATAAGGGGGAGTATTATCTGATGGAAGAATAGGGTATATGAGGATGACTAATATCTATGAGGTAGCATTGCCTTTAGGAATTATCCTTTGGATTCCAATTGTAATTAGAAATTTAGAACTTTTCTTATATTTAATTTGAGAATTACAAAAGATTGAAATGATTTCTTTTAGTTTATTTGATGATGAGTATTTCTCAAAATGCTATACTTTGCATCTTAATTTTTAATTTGTTGATTAACATATTTATTGAATTTGACTCCCTTGATGAATTGCAATTTCTGACTCATGGAATGTTTATAAACCGATGATTATATTTTCGCATTTCTATGTTTTATTACCTAAATTTTGAACTTGAATTTGTAAGCAGAATTTTAGGTTTTCTGAGGGATTATCTACTTACTGAGTTTCTATGAAACTCACTCCATTTTCTTTCCTATTTTTCAGAGCTTGAGGCCATTCTTGTCATCCACCTATATTCTTCTGGAATTGATTCTGTTCCTTGATTAGGTAGACTTCGTTTGCAAAACTCAAATGCTTATTAATGGTGATAATTTGGTAGTTTGTATAGTTGTGTTGTGTGTGCAATTTTGTCTGGTCGTCACCTAGTAGGTTGTATGCATTATGTTATTTGGACTTCTGTGGTCTTTATTTTGTTGTATAGGTTATTTGTAGGGTGTGTAGTCCTTATCTATTATAGGCCTAGTGCCTAGAGTCTGAAAAGTAGAGGAAATTTGATAATTATGTCTATGTTGTTTAAGAGTCATATTAAAAGGGTTATTGCATTGTTTGGCTTATAGAGGGTTTCTTAACGGTGACATTCTACGTCAGTTGCATGCTGTGGATTAGAATATGACAAGATTGTTTGCCTAAAATTGCAAATCATTAGGAAGTCTAGAATTGCATGCGATTAGAATCGTGATTAGAATAAAAAACAAAGGTAGGAAGGGACTATTTGAATCGTACAAAACTAGTACAATTTCTAGTTTGAATCACAAAGGCATGAATGCATGCTCTATTTCTACAATCATGGTCATGAAATTAGTGTAAAAAGGGATGATTGAAATCATTAGCCCTAGAGATGAAAAAATGTTGGAATATTTTTGATATATTATAAGCTAATGAGTTGTTGTCTATAACTTTTTCTCTATAGTTGTATGGATTGTATGATTGGGTTTATGAACTCAATTGTTTATTAGTTTACTTGAGCCTTGAGGTTTTCCTTGTTATGTTATTGTAAATGGTACATGTTAGGATAGTGATAATATAATAGGATGACTAAGTAAGTAGATTATTATTATTGTTTTGATTGATTTCTAAATTGGAAAAGATTGAATGATTGATTAGTTGAATACTATCATTATATTGAATGTGTTATGAATTGAGTGATTAACTTTGTGAATTGTTTGATATGGATCCTTGAAAAATTCTTCAAGATATCAACAAATGTAAATTAAAATTTTGAGTGGCTTCTTAAATGAGAAAATGATTGTTTGTGTATTGAGTTGACTAGTTGATTGAATGTGGACATGATCATTGAACTAATATAATGTGTGTATTTTGATGAGTTATGTGTAAATTGAAAATCAGATTTATGGAGCAAATTCTTTTAAGGAACTTCCAAAAGTATTTAAAATATATATATAAGGAACTTCCAAAAGTATTTAAAATTATATATATATATATATATTGAAATTGACACGGCCATGAAATCAGTGGAGAGATAAGAGGGAGTTATAACTATTGGAGCGATAAGGTGAATGGAGCATTGATATTGAATTATAAACTGTGTGGTAAGTTACCTAAAGAAACTTGCTCATATATCTGACTCTTAGTTCATTGTATGCTTCAATTGATTGAATTTAAAGTATTTGACTTGAATGCCTTATGTAAAGAGGACGTGTTGATTTAATTGAAATGTCATTGTTAGATTGAAGAATACTCCCTTGGATCCATGTCAAAATTGTTTTCAAATAGTATTGTGTGCATAAAAGTGAAAGTGAGTTGATTTGAGTTTAGTAAATATTCTTATTCATAGGTCATTGAAGTGATAGGATCTATGTGATGCCATTAAATGATAAATAATTGAGTGTGAATTGTGAATTGAAATTGAATGGCATGTGATCATAGTAGTTTTGTGTTATTGAATGTTAGGTAAACAAGGTAGATTCTATCACCATATATTATCCTCGAGTAAGAATTAATTGAAATTGTGTATGACATGGTTCTTCTCTTTGAAATATCTAATGGTTAGAGTTGCTAATACTCAAGTGCCAAAGTTTTGGGATAATAGAATAGTTGTTAGAGTATTAGATCCTAAGTAAAATAATTTTTGGGATATCCTTGTTCGCGAAAGAATGACTGAAAGTCATTTTTGCTCATTGATTGAGGTTACAAGATAATAAATTCCTTAAATGTTTAGTACCTACCTTAAGTTTTATTTGATGCTGATTGAATTTATAGGAATAAGAGTTTCTTTAGATCACGGTTTCAACCCATTAGTAAGTATGTTGCCTAAAGTGATTGTGTAGATGTGAATACAAGATCATGGGTGGATTACACATTGAAAGAATTTTAATGAAATTATTGGATAGTAGTCTTTGAAATGTTGAGATTAGCATCCAAAATATGTATGATAAGGAATGTAAATGTAAAACAGTACACTTGATCAAAGTTAGAAGTGAATAAAAATAACAATATGAAAACTTAGAGATAGAATTTTATAGTAAGAAAGTGGCCTAATTATTAGCAAATTTTAGCTTATGTGAATAGTTTGAGTATTAAAATAGCATTGGGAAACAATTGGTATGACTCACCTAAAAAAAAAAAAATACTACGTGTGAATTTCATAAGCAAATAGCTAACTCTTTTATAGGTGTTTTATGTTAACTTGTCATGAAGAAATACAAATTGAGATGAGATTTCTTTTGATACCTATTTCTGGTGTACAAGAGTAAGTAGTGAACATCTAGTGGAATGGTAAATGAGAAATGAGTTGGGACTTAGGAGTGTGAATATTATATTGCATTCATTTGATTAATAATGGTACACTAATTAGAAAGATTGTTTAAATTGCATATTAATCTTGATTAGTTTATGTATTATCGTAATTTATTAAGGTTATATATTGGTATTTGTGATAAGTGTAATTGTATATTGAAATAAACTGTATATAAAGTAAATGTTTTACTTATTAAGTTTTGATGAAATTTACTATGTTTTCTTTTTCTAGAAAAAAAAAAGAATGTTTTAAGATGTAGATTGCTTAATGCCTCAAAACCATCTTAACAGAGAAGTATGACATAGTACTTGGAGGAACAGTTAGCACTAAACAATTTCATATATGCATGCATTGAGTCATTAATTTTTTTTATCTATTGTGATGTTGGTCAAAAATTGAGATTTATATGAAACATTTTGATATTGAGAATTTTATAGTTGTAATTCTACTGAAATATATTAAAAGCCTTTCTGTTAGTGAATTGAAATCACAAGCATTTAAAAAAAAATTTATTGGTATATATATATATATATATTTTTTTAAGTTTAACAGATAATATGCATTAAGAAAGTAAATATAAAGTTTATAGGTGAATACTACTAAGTGTCTATCTATGCCAGTTGCCTTCTAAAGAAATTTGGGGCATGATATTACTTGTCTGAAAAATTGGTTGATAATTATGTCATGAGTTTTTAAAACTTTCTAAAAATATATTTGATAAAGTATTCATGAAGTCTTCTATAATATAATTACCATATCTGGTGAAGCATCTAGCGAAGAAGACAGCTGAACATCCAACTTCGTTTTTTAATGTGGTTGGCACTTATCCAGAACATGATGTTGATTGTCTAATTATGACACTTACTAACAATGAACCTTATGTTAATTTGGACTTTGTTATTAGGCTAGGATCCAGCTTGACACCTTGAAATTTAATTTATTTTGATAGCATCTGAGTTACGAGAGCGGTTTATTTTCTTTTCTTTTTATTAATATATTAATATCAACGGATTCAAACTTAAAATTTCTAATAAATTACTAAATTACAAAGAAAATCTTACGGCGACAAATTAATTTGCAAGTTGATAACAAATTTTTCTCTTTTGTATCTTTTGGGTGTAGAATACAAGGCTTAATATAAATCAGTTTAAGAATTTTTTTATGACACCATTTTTAATTACTTTTATTTTATAATAATTCAATCAGTTATCAACCATTTACTAACATTAAATCATTCGTGATTAGATACTTAACTATTTATAGTGAAGAATGTTTACTTGTGAGTAACCATTCTTATATAACAATATCAATTTTATTCTAACATTTTGACACGAATAGATAAAATTATACTAAAGCCAAAGTAAATACATAAATACTATTTTTTCAGATCTTTTTACTTTTATTTTCTTTCATCTCTTCTATTATGTTAATAGTATTATTACCACAAAAATTATAACAGACATGGAGCTTATCATACTTACATTCAAATTATTCTTTCATATGTAAAAGAAACTAATTTGACTTCTCTAAAACATGTTAGAATAATTTTGTGGACTAACATAAATCATGTTTTCATATTAAAATTCAAATTTAATATTTAAGTCAATTATGAGTGTTTTGTATAATAACCCAATTATATATATGATTTATTATATTTAATGGGCTGCACCTGTGTTAAGTGGACTGAGTTTACTGGGTCATTGTATTAGGTTAACTGTTGATGGGTATGTTAACCCAATAATCCAGTAGGGTTGCACATGGAGGGTCCCTGGTCTCTGTTATAATATGCGTGTTACTGCCCATTGAGTAACACGCTTTGTTTTCATCAATATTATAGCCAAGAGAGCAGTTTACCTTCATACTTAGAGCAGTTGCTTCTAAGTTCAAAATCATGGATTCTTCAAACCTTCCAGGTAATTCTAAACCTTAAACTACTGGTACATGCTATAGGTTCGCCTACAGATTAGGCGTTTATTGTATTGTGAAATTTCTTCTAATATTACGAAATTTCTTTCAAGTGGTATCAGAGCTGGCTGTAGGTTGATCTATGGTTGTAACAGTTAAATTTTAATTTTTTCTTGTATTTTAATTTATATTATTTTCAGCCATAGCATGAATATATATTAAAAATTATGTTTTGTTCATGATTCTGTGTTATAATTACATGCTTAATGTATGGG
>JANHAO010029485.1:0-10366 GCA_026873985.1 Saraca asoca
TGGTGGCTTTGATCCCTTTTGAGGCTAATCTCTTTGCAAATTGGAGAAGAGGGTTGATGTGGCCTTGGCTTGGGTATGGAAGAACGACAACGTGGATGTTGTGCTTTTGGTTAACCATTTTTTTTTTCTTACTTCCTTGTATTTGATTTGCTCCTGCATTTATAGGCCACAACAAGTGGCAAATTTAAATTGAATTTGGAATATATTTATTGCGGCTGAAGATTAAAGATTGTTATTTACAACTTTATTCACATCAATATATTTATTGGCCACAAGAGTGAAGATTGTGAGACGTCGTATATATTCACATCAACATTTAATGGGCTAAATTTCACTTGGAAAACTCCTTCATTTTTTTTCGATATCTCTAACATATTTTTTAAACCTCTTATTTCTGAATTACATTTAATAAGATTCATGTGGGAAACTTCTGATAAATTAATTATGTGTCAATTTTAAATTCTGATTTTATTATAAATTATAAATTAAATTAATTTATGACTTCTTATATTTTCACTCTATTTCAAATAGTTATTTATAATTTAAAAATTAGATATTTATATTTTTTAAATATTTTATTAGATATTTACTATTAACTTTTCATTTAATTACTGTTCAATTTACAAATTTGACATTTAAATTTTTAAAATTAGCATTCACATAATCAGTTGTTTTTTTAAGTTGGACTGAAGCCTGAGTAAAAATTTGAAAAAACCTATACATATACTTAATTTCAAAATTTTAGATCATTAATTGCAGTTACAACCAGCATTTGAACTGCAATTTGAACCAAATTTAGATCCAATGGATCATTTGTTGGTTTATAAAATGTATATGATTATATTTTTTTGTCCCTTTACAAATTGACTCATCTCTTGTAACTCGACAAAAAATTCTAATATGCTTTTTAAAATGAGGAAAAATTCATATTATAAAAAGAGAAATATACAAAAGCAGAGAAGTGAGACTCATAAATATATGTCTTTATATTCATCTAATACAAAAAGAAAAAAAAGAAAAAGTAAATTATTAATTTTGTTGTCCGAATATTAATATTAAAAATTACAATTATATTCTTTTTAGAATAATGCTACTTACATTTCTCTTTATTCTCTTTTTTTATATCAGGAAAAAATAATGTTAGTTATATTCTCTTGTATTTATTTTTCTCTTATTTTCTTTCTATATCCAAAAGAATTTTGTTGACTCAATCCTTTATAAGTAAAAAAGAATCTTCTTTCCCGACATGGAAAGCAAAAGAAGAAAGAATGAATATAAGGAAATATAAGTAATATTATTTTCTTTTTTATTTGTAAAAAGAAAAGGTTGAGCCAATAAGTTTTTTCTTGATTAAAAAAATGATGAGAGAGTAAATATAAACAAATATAAATAATATTATTTCTTTTATTAGAAGGAAATTATAATTTATACTTCTTGATATACACAGTGTGGTGGGATGACGTATACACCTGTACATCAAAATGACGTTAGACAGTAGTTGAAAAGGAGATTTGATAGCTGCCCATACTTTGAAGCAGTCGGTATTGAAATTTTACATTTTTCGCAGTTAACTGGCTGAGAAATGTTGACTTGTGAGGTCGGCTGATCATCTCTTCAAAGGAAAAGTAATTTTGGAGACTTAAACTTTGTTCCATATGTTTTATATTAATCAACTAGCTCAACCAATTCCCTATTTTGACACAGATGTTAAATTTAATTTTGGAATCATATTCATAATTTTAAAAAATTTAGATATATATTCATTATTTTAGAACACGTGTTAAGTTTAATTTTTAATTTATTATTTATTATATCTTATTATTTAATATTTTTAATACTCATTTTTATATAAAATAATAATAATTATAATATATATTATGAAGCAAATAATATTAATATTAATCAACCAGCTCAACCTGACCAGACCACATGGGCAAGAGCTTTGGGCTACTGTGGCCTACACTCCAATTTAATGAAGCAACAAATTAGTTTGGAAAGGTTGGCCGGCACATGTATATCTTTTTCTTTTATTATTTTTTAATAAAAAATAAACACAAATTTTTTTATAAATTTTTTTATATTAAAAAAACATTTCAAGTCTTATTATATATAAAAATTGTGTTTATTTTTTTTCAGCATGACAAAAATATGAAAAAAAAGAGAGAATTTCAATTCTATATTATCAATTTTTTAACTAATATCCTTAATATATTAATCAAGAAATATTATTTATGTCAAAAATATAAAATTTTAAAAAGTTATGAATTTTTATTTAATTCATTTTCAACTCAATACAAAATTTTGAGAATAAATTAAATAAAATTACATAAATTTTTAAAAATTTTATATTTTTATTATCATTAAATATTTTTAATTAATATCCTTGATAAATACCATATATTATAGACAAAGATAAAGATTAAGACATGATTAAGAATATAAAAATAATTAGTTGATATCCAACTCATATCAGCACACAAAATTGATGGGATCCAGCAGCTATGTCCCAGAATGGGTTTAATAATTTGAATTTATCAATAGTCTTACGTATAATGATGACATAATATTAGATAACATGGTTTGGTTTCCATCTTTCATCTTTAATTAATGATATTTGAAACTTGTGGCGTGAATTACTAATGATGAATTAAATTAGTTATTTTTAATAAAAATTAATTCACTTTGATATATAATTATATATCAATTTTTCATGTAGTTAATCATCGAACAAAATCAAACACAGCCGATAATTGATTGAAATATCAAATCCAAGAGAAAACGGTCAAGTGCATGGGCCCACTTCTCCCGCCCTAGAATGTACTGAAACATAGTTCTGGAAAGAGCCTTCCGGAACTAAATAATTAATTTCAGGTTTGTCATTTTGCTTAAATATTCTTCTTTGGCGCTAAAATGGAGCCAAAATATTGTTGAACAGTGTAATTTTAACATTTTGTGTAAGAGTGTATCAATTATTAATAAAATCTAAAAAAATAATTTAAAGTATCTAATTAAAAATAAAAAATATAAGAATTTAATTTAGAATTTTTAAATTACAAAAATCTAATTAGAAATTGAACAAAATTATAAAGAGTAGAAAAGTAATTTAACTTTTATTTTTTTGTGCTAATTAATTATAATTGATATTTATAGCCCCGTTATGCTCTCCCATGGGATGTGTAGATCCATTACTATTTCATTTTTTTTTTCAAAGTATGTATTTTACAGTTTCCCAACAATATCCTTTGTTCTTTTGTTTTTGAAAACTAAAACTTTAAGGGCAAAAAAAAGAAAAAGAAAAAAAAGAAAACAAACAAACCCCTTACTTCTCCACTGTAAGTTTATCCAAATTATCCCATAATTTAAACCCACAATTAGAAGGAGATGCGGAGTAACAAAACAAATATTCTCTTCCAAAGTCCCTAGTTTTGGGAAGTTGATAATGGATGAGTGGACTCAATGGAAATTTTAAATTAAAAAGTAATGGTGTTAATCTCTGATAGTATAAGAGATGGGAGTGTTATTAACTAAAGAAGAGGGGAAACTTGTTTAATTAGCCTTAGCCTCAAAAGTGAATGTAATTTATCTAAAATTAAAATGTTGAAATTCTAGTTAAAAAATAAGGAAAAGGATAAGTCACTTGTAACTTTTTCTAATTATTTTTTAGTGTAATAAATTCAAAGAAGTATCCAAAAAAATATAAAAGAAACACATATCTTATATTCCCAAATGCAATTGAGTTAAAATCTAGCAATAATTTATTTAAGATGCTTGTCTTTAGTCATATGTATTAAACATGTGAAAAATTAACTCCTGTTGATAGTAATTTAATTCAGAAGAAAACTCATTCACAAATCAATAAAAATTCACACTAAAAATATGGCCATAGTGTATTTTTTTTGCCCTGACTTTCATCTAGGTTTCAATAATATCCATTAATTTTTATTTGAATTAACTGTACTGCATACCTTTTAAAATAATGCAATATATGATATTTTGAAAAATCATTTGTTTTCCTAACAAAAAACTTCTATGTGATAAGATAAAATGCTGACTAAACTATGAGAGTTATTGATTGAATTATAAGCAGAATTAAAATTATTATATTCCTTAAATATAAAATTATATCCTCTTCTTTATTAAATTATGACACAAAATTTCTTTCATGTTATTATGAATTTTTAAAATTTATATGTAACTATAAAATAAATTGAACTTAGGAAATAAATTATCAATATACAAAATATAAGAATATATAAAACTTGTTATGGTTATTTTTGGAATCATACAAATGGACTGGTAAAAATCCAACAAACGAGTCCAACTAATAAAAATCCAGCTCAATTATGATGGAGGTCGCTAGACTAAGGTGTCAGGTTGCCAAATATGAACTACGAACTTAAATCACAGGTCAAGGGTCAAAATAGTAGTTCCAGCTCGTCGAGCATAAGCTCTAGCCTACAGGTCGAGACATACTTTTCAAGCCATTATCCAAAAACTCACTGTAGTGAAATCTAAGAAGGGATCAACTTGTAGAAATCCACTTGCGGAAGCTAACTTGCGAGAATTAACTTGCAATTAATTAAAATATTCGCCATGTCCTTCTGATTGGACTTCTGAAGGCCAAAGGTTTTTTTCCACCTGATTTCTTTGGCAGCTCATTCATAAAACTCAATTAGGTCCCTTACTAGAGACTTATATATGCTCTTATACAGCTTACCATCCTCGTGAAGTTCTACTAAAATCATTGTCATGATGCTTTCATCTAAGGGATTTTCTACATTATTGACCTCATGCCTGAGACCAATGATGTAGTTTCTCAGTGATTCATTTTTTCATTGAAAGATCATTGTGAGATGGTAGAATAATGTGAGTTGGCTTTTTGGTACTTTGTATTGGTTAATGAATCTCCTTTGACAATCTGCCTAACTATTAATGCTATAAGCTGGGAGGCCCATGAGCCACGTTTGGGGTATGTCTCCAAGAATGGCTGGGAAGACGCAGTACTTGACTAGAGAGTTAGTCGTCTGAAGATTCATTTGAACATTGAATACATCCAGGTAGTTATATGGGTCATTATCCCCATTGTACTGCGAGATCGTGGGGATTTTAAATTTACAAGGGAGAGGCTTCATCTCAATCTCTCTATGGAATAGTGTCCTTTTCTCATAGTGGTCTCAACTATCCTGAGTTTGAGGGTGCTCCTTTAACTACTTTACCCTCTGGAGTAGCTCTTCTACTATCGAGTTTTGTGTTTTAGATCACCGACTGAAGGATTACTGGCTCTTTTTGCCTCCCTAGTCATAGGAGTGGCGATTTGAGGTATGCCCCTAACTAGTCTTGTTTGAGCTATCCACTCGGCACAAACTCTCATGTCGTAGATTATCACTATCCTCATGTGCTCGATGGACCTCCGATTTTGTTTGCAAATTGGAAGAGCGAGCTGAGTCAGTGCACTGATGCATTTATCCAGTTAGCCTCTCTTCCTCAGCTCCTTGCTATGGCTGTCGGAGCTCTCCTCTGGGCGTAGTGGCTCTAACTTAGTTTTGTGCGCCTTGAGCCAGTGCCAGTGTCAGCGATTTAACTATGCCAACCAATTCCTTCACTATGTTCTCCAGTGCTTCTTGATGCTAGTGCCACGTCTACATTCCATCAATGCCAGGAATAATAATAGCAGGCTGGCAATAGGGTGTTGGAGGCAAGTCGGCAACAATACCTGTGGCGGAGACGGCGGAAGTACCTATCACGAGATGAACTGATTTCCACTGTTATTTAATGTAACCTTCTGATTGGATAATTGGAGCATTTGAACTCTTGATGGTTCTTCCTTTAGCCATCACGGTTGAATGAAAAGATCAACCAAAATATAGGAAATCAATCAGAATGCAATTTAGGCCCTCCATCTAGTGCCAAAATATTGACATGCTAATTCGGTCAACCAAAAGTTCAGAAATCCTATACTGCAATCTGGATATAAAAGAGAGATAGAGAGGGAGTGGAAGAGGGAAAGAGGAAAAACAAAGAGACATCGGGAGTTTTTTAACGCGGTTCAATTAAAATGAACTGATCCCTACGTCCATGGTAGTTTATTTCTCAATCTATTTTTGGTAGAGTGTTTGCATCTGTTGGTTCTATGATTCTCTTTATTTTAGTAGAGAGTCCATTTATCTAGATCCTTTTCTTGTACAATAATTTCAACCTCGGTTTATAATAACTGGGGTGTTATAATGTAAATCAATAATTGAAAAGACCCTTGCTTAATAGGTTTCTATGAAAATTGGCAATTAATTAATCGCAAGTTGATTCACGCAAGTTGGCTTCCGTAAGTGGATTTTTGCAAGTTGATCCCTTCTCGGGTTTCACCACAATGAACTTCTAGATAATGGCTGAGAAAGTATCTCTCGACCTGTGGGCTAGAGCTCATCTTCGATGAGTTGGAACTACTGTTTTGACCTTTATCCTGTGATCTAAGTTTATTGTTCGTCTCTGACAACTTGACGCCTTGGTCTAATGACCTCCATCATAGTTGAGCTGGATCTTTACTAGTTCGACTCATCTGTTGGACTTTTATCAGTCCATTTGTATAGTTTCAAAAATATTCATAACAACTTTTAAATGTCTAATAATGCATTTATTTTAAAATTGAGAGATATAATTGATTTAAATAAAAATTATTTGATATTATGAAAACTTAAATAAAAATTAAAAGATAAAATATATACTTTGACTTAAAATCAAGGAATTTTATGTCAAAAAACCTTACTTTGGATTATTTATATTTTTCTCTTGTTAAAACCATCATTGTTCCGACATAATTTATATGTTGGGTTGTTTGGTAAAAGATCAAATCTTTGTGGGCCTTGAATTGAAGGTATGCTATTCTTACTCCTGTGGGATGATTGATTCTTTAACTTGGACGGTGATTGGTCATTGAATTGTACACGCAAAATGTGGCATCTTCACACAGTACCGCTCCCATCAGTCGTAAAAGTCAGCATCATCGGTTTTTGGATTACGAAATTTAAAATCTTTATTTAATGGAGAAATTTTTGTCCCGTAAATTAACCAGTCATTAAATGATAACTAATCATTAATAATAAAAAAATTAAATTAATCTACTTCCCTGTAATTTTATTTAATTTATAATTTAAAATTTTATACTAAATTCTTATATTTATTTTTTATTTTTAATTGAGGATTCGTTTGATACAATAATAAAATGATTGATTATATATATAATTGATTATTAATAATTTTTTTTAAATAAATGATTATAAAATTTATTTTATGTTGAGTAATATAATTTAATAATTGATTATATATAATTTATTCTTTTTTAGATGATATATAAAAAATTATTTTTTAATATTAAATTATTAAAAAGTACATTTAAAAAAGAGAAAATAATATAAGTTTTTTTTGTCCTTATTGTTATGATAAGGATAATAATGACAAAATAAATAAATAATAATAATAATATGAGTGCAAACTAACTTTTTGTTTAGCTGGGTTTATTGTTATAATATCCCAAATTTTTAAAAATTAATTTCAATAATAAAATAATTTTTTTAAAAAAAAAAACTAAAAAAATGAATTTAAAATTTTTGAGAATTTCAAAACTATAATTTTGCATTATAAGAAATTCAGATATTTTAGAAATAGATTATATGAATTTTAAAAATATTTAGGCAACCGAAATTTCTATTGTGAATGTTCAGAAAATTAAATTCTAAAATAAAATTCATATTTTTAGAATTTAATTTTTAAAAAAATTTAAAAAGATTAAAACTAGGGTTACGAGTATCCAGTGAATATAAAATTATAGTCATTATAAAGATAATTAATTTAACTAATTTGTGGTAAAATTATATAACCGTCGGCAATTGGTAAATACATTAATTATGGACCTGAAGTTGAGAAAATATGAAAAAAATTACCAAGTTAAAGTTGAGTCTTTTTCCCATCTTACTCTCCCATGTTCCTTTTCCTTTTCTTCAGCCCTTCCTTGATTATCTTCATGCAAACACATACATTTTCAACAACTACACTTTCTCTCTCTACACCACTCTTTCTTTTTCTTTTCTAGTAAGTTTCTCATCTTTTCATGATAATTTCTTAAATTTTTATTGCTAATTCTTCTCTTCTTTTTTTTTAATTCAATACCAAAATCATATTGATTCATGGGAAAGAATCTAAGTTATGAATTTTTGAAGCCAATAATCACTATTCATATTATTATTCAACTCATGAACTCACATGATTTTTTGATGATTTGAGAGCTTGAATTTGTTATTTCTAGCTTGTTCTTTGCAATGAAATCATAATTTAATAAAAGTTGGTTGTTTGGTGGAAGAAAAATCTTGAAAAATCTAAGAAATTAATATGTTTTTCTTTTTTGTTCTTTAAGAGTATTGAGGATCCTTGTGAATTTTAATTTGATTTATTATTTTCAGTTACTAAGGTGAGTAATTTATACCTTTCTTTTGAATTATATTGTGATCCTTTGATTGTGGATGTAAGTTGATGAAAATGAGTATTTATGATTGTATGACAAAATTTAAATTTGAATGGCCTTGTTAATATACTAGTTGGTTTTCTAGTGCAAATGTTAGGCTTTTAGTGTGTTTAAGCCCTTAAAATGTGTTATGTTGAATTACTATGATTTGGCGTAAGTTTGAAAGTTGTTTCCCCTATTTTTCTGCTGTTTTCTGTATTTCCCAGAATTTACAAGTCGAATCACCACTTTTACAATGTCTCTGTGATCGTACTTATAAGAATTGAGTTATATTATGTCTTACGATTCAAATCGGGAATTGAATTAAATTCTTCAGAGTCAAATCAAGATGTCCTATCCTATTTTTTGATTCCAATCGTGATTCTAACTATGTGTATAACTTAGACTTCCTAAAGGTTTTCAAATTTAGGCAAGCATACTTGCATTTTGAATTAGATTTTCTCAAGTTGAACCGAATCCTTCCTATTTGATTCCCACGATTCTAATTGTGATTCCACATGGATTTCATCCTTGATCTCCCAATTTTGATCACACTTTCAGAATTTTATACTCTTTCAGCTCAAATTTTTCTTTTTCTAAGACATCTTTTATTTCTTTTGGTCTAATTTCCTCTAAATTTTAGCTAACTCTAATATAACACTTAATAAATCCTAACTAAACAACTCATAAGCCAATATTAATAAATATAATACTTGCCTATACATTGATATTATGGTAATCATTTTGTTAGCTATTATGATAACGAGACAAAGTACATATGGTTGTAATTGTAATAGAATATGATTCATGTGATCAAGATTATCATTGAATGTGAATGTTGTGATACAGTTATTATGAGTATTGATATTATTAAAGTTTGAGAATTCCCCATAAGACATAGGATGGTATATGATATATGATGATGAAATGTGAATGATGTAATGAGATAGGGGTAAATGAACCAAATCCCAGATCTGCATGTTCTAATATAGTGTGAGGGATAAGGTAGAACCTAAAGGGACAAAGTTGGTATTATGTGGGATAAGGCTACAATGAAGTAACGAAGAGTACTTTGATTGATATCATTTATTCTGCCTTTTACTTAAATTATTATTTTGAGAAACTCTGAATAAGGTATAAAGTGATTTGATAAGTGATAAATAATGACGATGGCTTGAGGCCATGACATATGATAGGATTAACATGGTGTGAAATAAACATAAATGAATGGCTATGATTTTCATATGTATTGCTGTTATTGAGACATTCATGAGTTAGGTATGAATGTATCTCACTAAGCCCTAAACTATTTCTTCTGTGGATTGTTTTTCAAATTCTCAAGAACTTGTTGATAATCCTCTTTCAGAGGAGTAAGAATGAATAGCAATTCGATGGAAATTATATCTAACACCTTTTCCACCACCATGTCGAGTCCTTTAGGTGTATAGGAGATTAAGATTCATTACATAATCATCTTAAATCTAGATAGGTGTGAAGTATTACACGAGGTTGAAATCATTCCATAAAACTCCTGAACCTCTTGTTGATGATGGCCTTAGGATAGTTTGATTCCTAGAGGTTCTATCATCTTTACATATTTTGCTAAAGTTTTTTTTTTTTAATTGTAAATAGTATGGCCATAGGGCTTAATTATATTAACCTTTGCTTTTATATTTCATGGTAAGTCATACGTTAATCTAACTTTTGTTTACCTTTGCCCTTGAAAGGTGATGTGCTGCAAACTTATTGCACGTTTTAAAAATACCGCAAGCGCACGGTGTAGTTGTAACAAAAAATCGGCGAGTACGGGTCGATTCCTCAGGGAAGTTCTACTTCTTTTTAATTACCAAAACGGTTACAATTCAACTATCCAGA
>JANHAO010029486.1:0-10364 GCA_026873985.1 Saraca asoca
CCACTCACCTTGAACTCAAACTGACCACTTGGAGAAAGTTTCCACTGAGACCTCACAATCAAGATATCAACGTCCTCAACACTTTGCCAAGGAGGTTTCTGAACCAATTTCACAAGAAGAAGCCATTTTTAAGGAATTTCACATAAAAGGGCTTCCATACAAGGAACTTAATATCTTAATACACGATTATTAGAAAGTAAATCTTTTGTTCTACAATTGTTCATTAGGGTCTAAAGTATTAGTATGTAACTCGGTCGGAGCTGGGATGCTACCAGTGAGCCTGTGGAAGCTTTTGAACATACAGTGCTTTTTAAAGCATTTAACACAATATCTTGAGAAAATAACTGTAGATTTACTAGAAAATAAATTTGATGATCTAGGATTACTCACCAGGTCCAAAAGAGGCTACTGTCAGCTTGCCACCGGCCGGAGTGTTGTCGACGATCCAAAACTCAAGCTGGCCGAACCAGCCATATCACAGAGGAGAAGAAGAAAAAGAAGCCGCTGGAGAAAGGAGGTGAGCGGCAGCTCCTCCGAGGAAGGAAAAGGCGTCGGACGACCGCTGAAGGAGAGGAGCTTGCGGTGGCCGAAGCTTCCATGGTCGAACCATTTGGACCGAACGAAAGGGAGAGGGCTGGCGAGCTTCCACGGGACCAACTGCACGCTGAAATCCTCGCGGAGGAGCTGGTCTTGCTCCGGCGGAGGAAGAATGTCCGAAAACCACTGGAGTTTGCTGCCGTCGTCGTCGAAGAGGAAGAGAGGAGAAGAAGAAAAGAGGGGGGGAACTGCGGGAGATGCTGGAAAATTCTGGAGAAGGCCGAAAATATCAGCCCCTTGGTGACCTAGAACTGGCTTAGCCGGTTTTGGCCAAGAATTTTCAATTTGGCCCCAACTCTATGCCTTATTTCAAAATTCGCCCCACCTGATTTCAAGTCTTTTCACTTTAGTCCTTGCCGAAATTTTCAGTTTAGTCTTTTTAAATTTTAAATTTTATTTTTAATTTCCCTTTTTATTTTTCTAAATTTTCAGGGTATTACATTCATCATATTATTTTCTTGACAAACTTATTAAAAAAAAAGATAGAAAACTTACAAAAATATCTTTTTATTTTAAAACAATCTATACAAGTTTTAAATTAATATAATAATTTTTAGGATAAAATTATCATTTACTAAAATTTAGTTGTTTTACCTCTTGGATTTTTATCCAAACAAACAAAAAAAATTATTTTCCTTTCCTTTTCTTTCTTCTTGTTTTCTTCTCATAAGCCAAAAAAAAAAATCTTTTCTTCTTATTTTCATTTTTTCATTTTGTTTATTTTATTTTCTTCCTCGTATCAAAACAGAGGGTTAATAAAAAGTTACTATTCCAATTTTTTTTATATAAAATGTTATCATTTTTTTCATAAAAATTTGAATTTTTTTGAAATTTTTTTGCTAGAACTTATTTATTATATATAAAATTTATATACATTTACAATTTTTTATATAACATACAAAATTTTATATGAAAAATCATAAATTTTATTATTTTTACATTAAAATTTTATAAAATCTCGTAAAATATTTCGAAGGCGTACAGTAACTACATAGCATTTCCGCATGTAAAATCAATGATTTGACAATAAATTTATATAAAATTAATATATTTTAATATAAATAGTTATAATTTTATTATAATGTATTCTAAGATGTGATATTTCTATGGCAAATTAATAGCAAAAAATTATAACACGTAAAATCCTTAATTTTTTATACAGAAATTATAACATTTTTTAAAAGCTCAGTGAACTATAAAAAGTTGTAACAAATTTATTTAATATTGTAATTTGTTTATAAAATCACACAATCTTTTTTACAAGAGTGGCCACTCATTTCAATAAAAAAACTTGAAGTTTTATAAAGATCAAACACATTAAGAGCTGAAAGTTTTAGGATTTTTGTTGCAAGAATTTTCATAAAATTTGCAGCATGAAATATTATGAAACCAGGATAGCTTGTAACCATTTCAAAAAAATTGCTGGTGGATTCTTTGGTGTTCTTGGGTTTCAAAAATCCTGGGTGATATGCATAAATATAGACCCTTAGATATACAGAAGAAAATAATATCCATAGATGAGATTGGAATATTTAGGAGAGGAGAGAAAATCTAATGTTAGGATTTTGACAATTAATAATACATATTGATCCCTAATTTCAAATTCAAGAAAGTTGCAAAAGTCATCCATAACCTGGCACAGTTACATTAAAAAAGAAAGGATTTTAGTAGAGTAGCAGAAATGAGCCCTAGGCGCGGAGCGTGGACAACTCACAGTGCTAATATAATAAATACTAATGCTAGTTCCCACTCCTTCACTTACCTTTTCATCTGAAAAAGAAAATTAGGTCTCACTCGGATCTCATTCTAAGACCTGCTCCCTATTAGAGGATGTACCAAATTCACATCCACATTGACATAGGTTAGGCATTTTTGTGTAATGGATGCAATGATTGTCCAAGTCCCTCACCTATAGTTCACATAGTAGTTAACATTTACTTAAAGGATTATACTTTAATAGGTATTCAAGAATTTTAAAATTGTTAATGGAAATTCAATATAAGAGTTAAGTTGCTATTTTTTCACAAAATGTTGTAAATGTGTATAAGTTTTACATGTAATAAATACACAAAAAACTATAATTTCATCATTCAAAGTTACATAAAATATTCTTAAAAAAAAAATCTCATTTATATATAAAAGCTACAACTTTTAATAAAAAGTAAAATACACTATTATCTCTCGTATTTTACTAAAATTACTCAAACCTCCCCTATTGTTAGAGATGCTACATTAACCTTCCTTATTTTATAAAAGTTGCTATACAGTAGTCCTATTTTGCCTAAGTGTAGAATACCATTTGGTCAACAGATTTATTGTCTTATTGATCGAAAAAAGATAATTTTATCCCTCTGTACTTGTTAAAAAACATGACTGAGGGTTTGAAACTTCACATTTTGGCATTGAAGCATATTTGAGGCCATAAGTACCACTCTCAAACAAGGTTAGCATCTTCTCTTTATTCCTTTATTTCTCTTTAATTCTTATCTTCTTTTTATTCTTGTATTTCTCTTTAATTTCTTCTGACTAAATCTTAAATTTAATTTCTTCATTTTTCCATAATTTGTTGTTTCGTTTGCATTTTTCTAGGCAAAAATGCCTTCAAATAGTGTGGCAAATGAGGGGCTCAAACTTTTGAAGAAAAAATGTAAATGTGGACAACTCGGATCAATTAAAATTTCCATATCTGAAAAGAAAAAAAGAGGATAAATTATATTATGGTTGTGATTATGGATGTGGTTTCATATCCTAATGTGCACATATAAATGATCGAAGGGGCTACTCAATAGAAGAAATGACATTGTGCCCGGCAAGGGGAGTAAGTGGTAAAGGTTATGTAGATGTTCAATACCTTAAAGATGAAATCAAAGAATTGAAAGATGAAATAAAAAAGCTGACTTCCAATGTTAAGATGCTTGAAATAGGTTTTAGCACATTTAGGATATGTCTTAATAGGGTGTTTTTATTTTGCCTTGTAATTTTATTACTAATTTTCTTAGTTTTGTTGAGAGCTTAAACTATATCTTTAAAGGATTGTAACCTCATCTTGATTTCTATATTTCTTAATGACTATAAAATTTTGACAAATTTGTTGCAGAAATTAAATTATTAATTTGCATTTCATTATTAATTTGTTGTAAAAATTGAGTCATTTATATTTCATTATTAATTTTAGAATTCCCTAAAACTGATCTATATATAATTGCAAAAGAATGCACATAAAATTTCAGCATTTGTAGTGGTAAGAAACAAATAAGCTAAGCAAACTTTCAATAGTCAACATTCAATACATTGAGCAAATTGTTTAAAACCATACTACCACCATATCTAACCATGTGCAAATGACATTTAGTTCTAAAATAAAAAGCATCTTAGCATTGTAAATAGTTCAAAGTGATAAGGACCATATTAGACTACAAAATAAAGAAGTGGCCTTTCAATTGTAATAGTGCAAAATATTCTTTCAATACTTGATTTATGTGACCCTATCTTTAGCATGAACCCAGGCAGGGGTGGCTGCACTAAATTGTGTAGATCTGTGCACCATCTTTGCAATCATTGGAGAAATTCCTTAGCCTTTAGAAATGTTCTCTTTTATCAAAGTCACTCAAACTTTTCATAAAACATAGGCTTACCATCTTTTCCCTCTTAGCTTTATATTAGGCCATAGCCTTCTCTTATGCAGTGGTATAAGTAGTAGAATCTCTTTGGCTCATGGATTGTGACCTTATTTTTGGAATTCTTGGTCCATGTTGGGTAAATGTTACAGTTGGCTAAGAAGTGCTAGCCTGCAAAATAATTCAAAAATAGGATTATTATTTTTTTTCCATATATATATATAAATTAGTGAATATTCTATTACTTACTTTCTTTTGTTTTCTTTTTGTTTGGACAAGAGGTTAGGTAGATGCTGCAGTTGATAGAGAAGTGCTGGCTCACAAAAGAATTTAAAACAGAGTCATTGTTTTCTTTTCTTCAAATATGTAAATTAGTCAATATTTTATTACTTACCCTCTTTTGTTTTCTTTTTGGCTAGACAAAAGCTTTTTGACATCTTATGCTATTATGTCCTAACCCTTTACAGTTACTACACTTCACTGTGGCTGCCTTTTTAGTTGCTGTTGATGGTGGACCCTTATTATTTCTTCTAAATCTTCTCTTTCTAAGCCTCCCTAGTAGCCTTGCAAGTGTTGGTGGAGTCACATATGCCTCTTTCAAGGTTACTAAATTAGGTAAGGGGCTCACTATATTTGAGTAAGCTTTCAAATACATAAGTTACTATAATATTCATCACAATAATCTTGAATTTTTAAGTGGTTTAATTTGATGCAAGTTGTAGCATGCTTGCATGGCAACCCACTTATAGCCCAGGCATTACATTCGCATGTCTTTTCAACTAGATTGGCTACAAGCCTAATGAACCCATCCTTTAACTCAAACTGCTCCCTACCAGCAGCACTCACCTTATAATGGCCACTATCACTTAAAATTGTGTTAAGTTATTTTGCAATTCTAGGTCCTATCTTATATTCCCAAGTACAAACTATAGAATATTTTCTATAAAAGCTATTCATAATTTTAGATCAAATATCATCCATTACATTAAGTATAGGCTTTTCTCTTAACTTCAGGACCCATTTATTGAAGCTTTCATAGACATTGTTGGTGATGTAAGGGCTTTTAGTTCTAAGATCAAATGCATGTCTACTCCATCTCTGAGTTAGTATATTTATTAGATACTCTTGTGCTTTGTCACTCAACATAAACATTTAGTCCATGGCCTTAAGGAACAATAATTGATTTAGAATTATCACTGCCATCCAAAAGTAGCCTCTAAGCACCATCAAAGAATGTTTAGCTTTAAAATTGTTTAGTAGATGTGCAAACAATGTCTATGGATTAAAGCAGGAAACGTAGAACTGATTGCATTTGGTAAGCCTTGCAAAAGTAAGAAAAATTAGTTTGTAATTTCTTTAAATTTTGTATTAAAGGTAAAAGTCAAGTAATAGTTACCTTTTGTTGCCACTCATAAAAGTGAATGGCTTGTCCTCTCTTCTAAGTTTTTTGGCATCACGAAGGCAATGGAGGAAAAATTGCCATGATTCTTTTGTCTCTTTTTCTGTTACCATATATGTAATAGGGAGTAAACCATTGTTGCCATCCAAAGACACTCAACCAGTAGCACTCCACCAAAAGGTCCTTCGAGATGGCAACCATTTAATCCCAAAAAAAGCCTACAACCTTCCAAGACTCCTTCCTTGTAAGCTTGTAGACATACAAAGAACCTCCTAAAAGTAGGGTTAGGATTCAGAGTTGTCCTTATCTTGTATCTTATCTTCACAATCCTTCAGATTTCTTTCTCTAAGAAGCCTTGCATAACCTGGCAGTATCTTATAGGACTTGGTATGTTTCCCTCCAACCTTTGATATCCCAATTATAGATTTGTTACTAAACTAAGTTCAAAGAAGTCGGTAATGTATGTGTAAGTAATGACACTAGTGAATAATAATTCTCACAAATCAAACATTTGATTTGATATTAGATTAAAAAAAGGGTACAAATTTTTAGTCATGTGATTAGATGACTTCAGGTGATCGGAGTTGCATGGTTAAGACAATCATTTGATAGAGTTTTGAGGTATTTGTTTATGTGTTGTTGAATTTATATGAGAGAGAAAGGGAGAAAGAGGGGAGAAGAAATAGAAAGAAATGTGGATATGTGTGGTAGAGAAGTAAATAATTATTATTGTTCCATTATATTTTCCAATGGAAATGAAAAATATTGTGATGAATGTTGAAATATTTTTTTTTCAAATGACTATATAAATGAATAATCGAGATAAATATTGAGATTATTTTGACAATGTAAGAATCAATATTCCAAAAAACATTTATATAGATGTTGATGTCGAAATTTTGGTAATGATCTAAACTCCAGTCAACGGGGGGATTCTTCGAGATTTCTGACCTATAACCGGTTAAAATGTAGCGGGATTAGGAGGTAATTAAGGGAAGAGAAGGGAAGAGTAGAGGAAGAAGCACAAGATTTAACGTGGTTCAGCCAAATCTGGATATTGTCGGACCCTACATCCACAATAGCATGGTACTGATACAGTTTTTCTACCATATTATAATGTTTGATCTCTGTTTTGACAGAGTTTCAGTATATATGAATGAGTTGTTCTCCACGGAGGGGCTCCTTCCTCATATTTATAGAAGAGAGGAGGCTACAATGGTAATTACATATGCAGTAAATCTATTACATCAACATTTATTGTACAAGATAGAATATGTAGAATAAATCTTCTACTTTCGGCTACTACAGCCGTCTTCTGCAGGTAGGGACCTCATTTTTGGGCAAGACATGACTTAGTCTTCTACTGGGCCATCAGGTCATAGGTTAGACCTCATCTGCCAAGTTGTTTGCTCGTTTGTGAATAATGGAGCTGAGGTCGAGCTCGCTCAGCAACTCGCGAGCTCGAGCTATGGAGATCACTTCACGAAATGACCTGAGGTCGTAACAACCTGATCTTTTTCATGGGCCAGTTCCTTTGCTACTTACGAGCTACTTGAGGGTCTATCCAAGACCAAATTTCACATACAACATTAGCCCCTAACTCTCAGTTCACTTTTAGTGAGCTGGGAGTTGAAAACTCTTCAATTTTAGATCAGCCAAAGTCTTTTCTCGAGACTGTCATTCCACATGCTCCAAACTGCATTTTTGATAACAGGTGTCCAGCAGCTATTGTTGGGTTAACATAGCCCTTTCCAAGGCTTATTAATGATGACAGTTGGAGGAATGATTCCAGATCTTTCGGTAAGATGGTCCCGATTCTATATAAGGAAAAGACAATCCCTTTTGACTTCTACATTGAAGCAAACCATGAAGTCTTCCGACGAACCACCCTTTTTCGACATTCTGGCCTTCCTTAGAGGCATGTATGGTCTGCTGCATGGGTAACTCAGAGAACTCATCTCGATCGATAACATGCAAGGATCTCATATGGACTCCAAACTACGCCCTCTCGACTCCGTCGTGAGGGATCTGCTTGGTCGGCGACGCTCCCGTGGCTTCCTGGTTAGCTTCTTTCAGGAGAAGTAGGTAGTCGAGTGCAAAGGGATACAACACTACCACTGATTGTGCGCTGGAAGAAGGCAATTGCAATGTGTAGTCCCTAATAAACTGAGGCACGACCCTCCATGGCCGATTCTCTTCGTAGTCATAGGTTTTTCCTTTGCATCTCATTTAGTCTGTACATAGAGCTTTCTGATGTAAATTTGCCTCGTCGAGATCTTTTAATGAATAAGGTTTCTTTCTTGCAATTTTTGTTTGTTTTGTTTTCTTTTGCAATTGCTTCGGTCTGAACCATCTGTGTGATCTGCGCGTGGTCAGAAGATAGTATGAGTTGGGAATTGGAGTGATACCATGCTCGGGCCGATCCTACGGCCAAATAAATGAACATATAAGTGCAAAAATCTTTAAATAATAAAATAAGTTCACGTGAGAGGCGCAAAGTTAACAAGTGAGCAATCTAATGCTCGGGTCGATCTCGTGGCCAAATAAATAAGTGCGCGTGAGGGCTGCGACTTAATTGAATTTGCATGAGAGCTACGAAGTTGACAAGTGAGTGATCCCGTGCTCGGGCTGAACTTGTGGCCAAATAGATAAGTGCGCATGAGAGCTATGACTTAATTGGATTCGCATGAGTGCTATGAAGTTGACAAGTGAGCGATCTCGTGCTCGGGCCTATCTTGTAGCCAAATAGATAAGTGCGCATGAGAGCTATAACTTAATTGAATTCGCATGAGAGCTGCAAAGTTGACAAGTGAGCGATCTCATGCTCAGGTCGATCTTGTGGCCAAATAGATAAGTGCGCATGAGAGCTATGACTTAATCAAATTCACATGAGAGTTGTGAAGTTAACCAACGAGCGATCTTATGCTCAGATCGATCTTGTGGCCAAATAGAAGGGTGGCTGATCTTATAGTTGGGGCAATCTTGTGCCCAAATAAAAGGGGTGATCGATCTTATGGTCGGGGCATTCTTGTGCCCAAATAAAGGGGTGACCGATCTTGTGGTTAGGGCAACCTTGTGCCCAAATAAGAGGGGTGACCGATCTTGTAGTTAGGGCAATCTTGTGCCCAAATAAAAGGGGTGACCGATCTTGTGGTCGAGACGATCTTGTGCCCAAATAAGTGAGTATTTTTTTTAGTGTCTTCATACCTTAGCGAGCACACAGCTGCACTGGCATAAACGAGTTTGTTTTGAGCGTCTCCATGCCTTAGTGAGCCCGTAGCTCAACTGGTTAAGTGAGTTTATTTTAAGCGTCTCCATGCCTCAGCGTGCCCACAGCTCAACTGGTTAAGTGATTTTATTTTAAGCATCTCCACGCCTCAGCGAGCCCATAGCTCAACTGGTATAAATGAATTTATTTTGAGTATCTCCACATCTCAGCAAGCCCATAGCTCAACTGGTTAAGTGAGTTTATTTTGAGCGTCTCCATGCCTTAGTGAGCCCGTAGCTTAACTAGTTAAACGATCATTAATTCTTCTCCAGAATGAGCTCCGAGGGCCTCAACCGGATCAGATGTAGCGGTTGGTGTGAAATATGAAGTCTTTGATAAGATTCACGATATGTTGATCGCATGTGAGCTGTGAATATTGCTAGCACTGTTAGAGGAAAACTTAATATCAGTAGTCGTATTCAAAATGTCTATACAATTTACAAATAAATACAAGAGTTTAAAAACTCATCCTAATAGTAGGAGATTGCTCTTGTTTGACATCCCGTTGGGATGATTCATGCTTTTGCTTGGAGGGTTGCACAACGTAATCATGCAATCGGCCTCTTTTAATGAGATCCTCGATAGTGTCTCTCAGTGCCTAACAATCTGAAGTGACGTGCCCGAATTCGTTGTGATATACGTAGAATTTTTCCTAGTTAAGTCTAGACTTGCCCGGAGTTTTCAAGGGTGGAGGCTTTCCGAAGTCTTCCTTGTCCTTTTTCCATTGCGAGGATCTTGTCCCGAGTGTTTGACAAGATGCTATAAGTATTGTGGCAAGGTTGGGGTAAAGGCCGTTCATCCTTGTGCTTTTTAGCAAGCTGGCACTCAAGGTTGCCATTTCTGATCCCACGGTTATTTCTTTTCCTGCTCGGAGCTGAACCACTTGTTTTGGTTCTCTGTAAGCCAAAAGTCTCATCCTACCTAACTTGTTTCATGGCCCGCTCATAGAACTTACCCAAATTGTGAACTGGGGACTTGTACAAGCTCTTGAATAACTTCCCATCCCTGTGGTATCTCACCGAGATGGCAACCAGAGTAGCCTCATCTGAGGGTTTCTCAACATTATTGACTTCGTGCCTGAAGCGAGCGAGGTAATCTTTTAGTGCTTCTTGCTTACCCTAGAAGATCGTGGCAAGGTGGCATGGGGGCACGAGTTACTTCTGCAGTGCTCAGTATTGATCAATAAACCTTTCTTGGCAGTCTTCCTAACTGCTTATGCTGCGAGCTTGGAGGCTCCTGAACCACATTCACATAACTTCACCCAAGGTAGTGGGGAAGACACAACATCTGATCAAGGGGTTACAGGCTTGCAAATTGATCTAGATGTTAAACAAATCCAGATGGTTATGCAGGTCGCTATCTCTATCATACAGTGGAATGGCCAGAACTTTAAGCTTACACAGAAGGGGTTCCTCCATGATCTCTCTGGAGAAAGGGGTTTGCTCCCTAAAGCGGCCTTGGTCATTTTGAGCTTGAGGGTGCT
>JANHAO010029487.1:0-10367 GCA_026873985.1 Saraca asoca
ACCAAAATAAATCAGGAAATCACAATAGGGAATTTATCAATAATATTAAAGAATCATAATTGGGCTAATCTCAATCCTAGAAAGAGAAGATTTACTTAGACATAATGAAAAGAAAATAGCAATTCATTAATGTAAAAGATAGCATAATGTTCAAGAATGAAATAAAGAAAACAAGAAAGAAAGAAAGAAGAGAAAAGATGAATTAAAGAAAACTATGCTGAATATAAACTAAGTTCTTGAAAGAACAATAAAGAGAAGAAAGAATCCTAATTAGAATGATAAAAACTCTTAAGAAAAGCATAGAACTTGAGCTCTAAAAAGCCTAAAGAAAAGTAATTGGTGAATGCTTCAATCTGCCTCTTGAATAGCTATTTATAACAAGTTTTTGGCTTGGAACACAGCTGTGTTCCAGGACACGGGCTGCCTGTATTTCGGGCTATTTTATCTTCTAGGAGGCCATAGGGTTTGTCATAGAACATGGTCATGCTTGAGGACACGGCCCGGTCGTGTTCTGTGCTAGCTTCATGATTTTCTTTGATTCTTTTACACTTTCAACTTGGTCTTTTTATATTTTCTTCCTCAACTCTTCTCGATCCAAGTGTGCTTCATTCTTCACCTTTTTATCTTCCTTTTGAAGCTTTTTTCACTAACCTGAAAAATAAAAGCAGACTGCAGTAGTACTAAGAACAAACTAACAAAACTAAAGTAAGAGTAAAACAAAAACCACAAATTAACAACCAATTAAAAGTTGATATTCATCATTTTTATAAGTATTTTATTCATTTATCACCGAGCAACACTGGAGCTTTTATTAATATGAAAGAGAGCTTTTTATAGAGTTCTTTTGCTATGGTTTTTTCGAGCCTCTCCCTTCTCTTCTAACAATAGATTCCTGTTTATAGAGAAAGGAAGGGTTATATACAATGATTACAAGTTACAATTTTGTTACATCAAGAAATAAATATGAAAGATAGTAAAACTCCTGCTATCCAGCCATTGTAGGCTGCTTGCTATGAGGTGGGCCCCTCTTGTCGGTTGCAAGCTGGCATACGTGTGTTTATGACTTGGTCTCACTTTATTAAGTGAGATGTCCACCCTTCGAGCAGAGATTCTTAGCTTGTGGCTACTGTGGTAGTTCGCTTAGTAAGCTCAGTGCTGCTTCTTTAGCATAGCGAGCTCAAAAAAGATGGTCGGTCGCTTAACGAGCCAGTCTTATGGTGATCTCGTTATGTTGCCTTCTAGCGATGAGCGAGGTAGTGCTCGCTGGGCATTTTCAACAAGCTAGGTAACTTGGCTTTTGCTAGGTTCATGCTGGCTTATTCTTCAAAGCCGATTTTCACCCATAACATAAGCCCCCAACTCTCAGTTCACTTTGCGAATTGTGAAATATAATTTTTCCAAGGCTTGGTCCATTTTCTCAGTTAAAATCTTTACCTACGTAAGATGTCATTCCAGGTTTCATTTCCATCTTTTCATTCTGCTTCAGACCATACTTTTTCCTGTTCATAATTTTCTGTCATTGGCGTGGTACTTTCATTTGCATTGGGCCATTAGATTAAGATCAGCCAGATATCTTCTAGATTCTTCAGTAGGCCAAGTTGGTCTTTTTATACCCTGAGGGTCTTCTCTCTTTTTCTCAGAAGAGTTTAATGGGGGAGTCTATTGAGCCCCTTGTGTTTTTGATAACTTGGCTTTTAGCGAGGTTTTTTTTAGGCATGGATGGTCTGTTACAGAATGTTTGGAGGCATAGATAACCTGTTACATGTGGCTTCCTTACAGGATGCATCTTGTGGGCTCCCAGGAAGTCTTGTGCAAATCTTAGATTACTTCCCCTGGGTCCTTCCATAGAATCTAGCACCGCCGACTAGGTTCTTGGTGCCTTTTTAAATTGCATTAGGTCTGGTCCAGGAGGAACCGCTGGCTGGGGATGGGAAGATTGCAAGAGTGGAGTTGTTAGTCTTCCTGCTAGTGGGAGTTTGTCTCCCGGTGATCGGCTCTTCACTTTCTTATCGGAATGGTAGTATCAGGCCCTTTGCCCTTTGGCTTTGAAGCTTTTGAATTTTTTGATGTAATTTTACCTCGTTGAGTGAGGCCTTTTTTATGTATGAGCTTTTCTGCATAGCTCTTGAATGTTGTAAGGGATGCTCAATGCACCACTACATGTAAATCTCATTGAATTAATGAAACATCTTTCTGACCAATTGGCCATGTCTTAACTCTTTGATTTCTCATGTATCAATTGCCTTCGGTAAGCCAAAATCAGGTCACATGTGAGCTACGCCTGATGGGAGGTCGCATGTGAACTACAATCTTCTAACTGCATGTTTGCTGCAGATACTTAGTTGCATGAAAGCCACAACGAGTTCATTTCAGCGTCTTCACGCTGTAGCGGGCTTGAAGCTTGTTATAAGGTTTGAGTGTGTAGGCTTCGTACTGTTTCACCCTTGATTTTGTTTTTGTTGCAATTGTGTTGTCATGAGGTAGGCTCTAGGACATCTTACCCTTGGACGTGAGGTAGGCTCAAGGGCCATCTCACCCTCGGATGCGAGGTAGGCTCTAGGTCGTCTCACCCTTGGATAGGTGTTGTTTTTGTTGCGAGGTAGGCTCTTAGGCCATCTCACCCTCGATTTTGTTTTTGTTGCGATTGTGTTGTCACGAGGTAAGCTCTGGGCTATCTTACCCTTGAGCACAAGGTAAGCTCAAGGGCTATCTCACCCTCAGATGCGAGGTAGGCTCTAGGCCATCTCACCCTTAGACAAGTTTTGTTTTTGTTGTGAGGTAGGCTCTTAGGCCATCTCACCCTCAGTTTTGTTTTTGTTGTGATTGTGTTGTCATGAGGTAGGCTCTGGGTTGTCTTACCCTCGAGCACGAGGTAGGCTCAAGGGTCATCTCACCCTCGGATGCAAGGTAGGCTCTAGGCTATCTCACCCTCAAACAGGTTTTGTTTTCTGAGTCTTGGCCAATCAGTTGTGAATTTGATAGGTTCAACAAAAGGTGGTTCCTTTAAGGTAATGTTCCGCTGGACAACTCATATAGAGATTTCAAAGTTATAGTTGATCTCAAGAAGATGTTTCAAGATTAGAATATGGTTCTGATGGAAGCTCCTGACTCTCAGCTAGTGGTTCACTGAGTCTGTTGATCTCGCTGCTCTGATGGCCTTACTACATAATCCTGTAACCAACCTTTTCTAATGAGGTATTCTATGGCATCTTTTAGTGCCTAACATTCTGAGGTGGTGTGATCGACCTCATTGCGATAAGCATAGAATCTGCTTAAGTCTCTGGACTTGGGGGAAGTTTTTATTAGCTTGGGCTTCCCAAAGTCTTCATTGTGCCTTTTTACGATGAAGATCTTATCTTGTGTGTCTAATAGGAGGTTGTAACTTTCGAAGCGACCTCCAAGTTGCTGGGGCTTTGCCTTCTTTGAGAGCTGAGGACTGGGGTCATGACTGTGACTCTCATCACTCCTCTTTTTGCTTGCAATGGGACTGTTGACGTTCGCTTTCTGTCTGGGTTCCTCCATTTCGAAGGTTTCTTCCCATCTTATTTCCTTGACAGCTTGCTTATAGAATTCAGTGAGATCTCGAGTTGGGGACTTGTAAAGGCTTTTGTATAGCTTTCCATCTTTGCGAAGTCCTGCTGAGATCGCCATTAAGATGCTTTCCTCTGAGGGGTTTTCTATAGAGTTGGCTTTGTGCCTGAATCTGACTATATAGTCTTTCAGTGACTCATTCTTATGCTAAAAGATCATTACGAGGTAACAAGGAGGTGCGAGCTACCTCTTTAGTGCTTGATATTGGTCAACGAATTTCCTTTGGCATTCTTCCCAGCTATTGACACTGCAAGCCAGGAGGCTTCTGAACCACGTTTAGGTATACCTCTTAATGTAGCTGGGAAGATGCAGTACTTGACCAGAGGGTTAGTTGTCTGAAGGTCCATCTGGATATTGAACGCATCCAAGTGGTTGCTCTGGCCACTATCCCCATCATACAATGAGATCATGGGCACCTTGAGTTTCTATGGGAGGGGTTGCATTTTGATCTCCACAGAAAATGGTTAGCTTTCCTCGTAGCGAGGTTGGTTGCTTTGAGGCCATGGGCGTTCTTCTAGCCGTTTGAGCCTTCAAAGGACTTCCTCCATTACCAGGTCCCGCATCTTGGGCTGGGCGTGGAGCTTTCCGCTTGTTGTGAGCCCCCCAATCGCTGGCTATCGCCTGGGCTTGTGCCTGTGCTAGTGGAGTTATGCCACAACTTCTTCCTGTCTTTGGGCATCCTGGGCTTGTGCCTGTGCTAGTACTTTTATAGTTTTAGGCAATTCTCTTACCATATTTTTGAGTGCCGGTTGGGGCTGGCCAGGCATTTGTATCTCTTCAATTCCAGGGACAGTAGTAAAGTGCTGATAAGCCCCCACAATGGGAGTGTCCACTAGTTGGAAGACTAGAGTGGTTGAACTTTGAGTGGCTCTTCCTCTTACCATTGTTGTTGTAGAAATGAATGTTCCAGGAAAATAGATGCAAAAAACAGATGGGCCCTCCTTCTAGCGCCAAAATGTTAACGATGAAATTTTGTTCTACCAAATTTCTGTCAATGAGTGTGTAGTTCTTGAATCCCAAGCTATTTTTCGGTTTAAAAGATGTGCAGTTAAGAAGATGACGGAGATGGAGAAGGAGAAGAAGGATGAAGGAATGCACAATTTTTAACATGATTTGGCTAAATCCGGGTGGCACCAGACCTTACGTCCACGGTGAAACTTTTATTAATATGAAAGAGAGATTTTTACAGAGTTTTTTTGCTATGGTTTTTTCTGGCCTCCTCCTTCTCTTCTAGCAATGGATTCCTATTTATAGAAAAAGGAAAGATTACATACAATGATTACAAGTTACAGTTCTGTTACATCAAGAAATAAATATGAAAGATAGTAAAACTCCTGCTATTCGGTCGTTGCAGGCTGCTTTCTGCGGGAGGGGGGCCCTCTTGTCGGTTGCAAGCTAGCATACATGTGTTTATGACTTGGTCTCACTTCATTGACTGAGATGTCCACCCTCCGAGTAGAGATTCTTAGCTCGTGGTTGCTGCAGCAATTTGCTTAGCAAGCTCAGTGCTGCTTTCTTAGCATAGGGAGCTCGAGCAGGATGGCCGGTCACTTAGCGAGCCAGTCTTATAGTGATCTTGTTATGTCGCCTTCTAGCGATGAGCGAGGTAGTGCCCACTAGGCTTCTTCGACGAGTTGGGTAACTTAGCTTTTGTCAGGTTTACATTGGCTTGTTCTTCAAAGCTGATTTTCACCCATAACAACTAGAAAGAAATTCATTATTAAAAAGTATAATTAGCACCAAGAATTACAAAGAAATAAATTTAACAAAAAAAAAGCAATTATCAAGGAAGTTGTACAATAGCACATCTTTTCACAACAAGCAGCAAGATCAGGAAGAAGATCTTATGATGATTTATCCTCTATCTCATCCTCCTCTCTGCCTCACTATAGCAAAAAAAAATTGTTTTAGGGTGATGAAGAATTTGGGAGTTTAGGGTTCCTGCAAAGCGAAAATGGAAGACCAAATATTTTAGTATTCACCATGTCCTTAACGACAATTATGAGACAACCACTGGTAAACATTATAGTTAGCGGTGATTTTGTTAAAAACCACCTCCAACATTTGTTTTTCAAAGGAGCCGAATCCAAGTCACTTGACTTAGCCGTGCCTCCAACTACAATTTATAAGAACCGCCGCAATAAACCACTACTAAATAAAAGTAATTAGTGGCGGTTCAACAAAATCGCACAAAACCACCGCTAAATACAAGTTCTTATCGATGGTTCAATACAACCGCTAGAAAATTATAAGTATTTAGCAGCGGTTACATAAAACCGTCAGGATATAATCATCATTGAAACTTGTTTTTAAACCCAATATATTTAGCACGTTCCTGAACCGTCGTCCTTAAACCACCTCTAAAAACCATTTCTGTAGTAGTGTATACATTAGTAATGAGATTAAAATTGATAAAAATTTATATAACAATCCAAATTAAGTTGTTCATTTTAGTGATTATGATTAATAATTTTAATATAAATTATTTCACAATGTTTTCTATATGGAGTTAACTATATTATTTGCTAATTTCAGTATATATCTCAAAAATTTTCTCATGTTATACAAATTTTAGAATTTTTGTGTCCAATGTGTCTTGACTTCAAAATGTTTACTTCAACTATATTATTGTACGTAGTAGAATATTGTGTAATTAATTATGGCAAATAAAACACTTCACCATAATCTCCAGTCCATAGTAAGTACAAGCAATTTGCATTCCATCCCAAGGACCAGTGGAGAGATGTACCAACCATTTTTTATTTGGACAAATTAAATTTAGGGTTGTTATTGTTATATTTTACGTTCACAAGTTAATGTACTGATTATAATAAAATTTGATGGGGTTTACTTCGATACAATTTAATATCATATACACTAATATGATTTATTGCAAGTAGTTGAATGGGTCAACTATAAGGCAATATAAGTTACACATACAATGTACACTACAAAAAATTTGTTACTTTTTGGCGCTTTTTTGAGTTTTTCTGGCAATTTCATACTAACGCTGAGGGATTTCCTAGAAGTTCCAAAACATTTACAAAGGCAAGTGTCACAATGCCATTATTAGCAGTTCCTAGCTGACCACAGGAACAAACATCACTGTTTCTTAGAAGTTCTAGTGGGAGTTATTTTATGGCGGTTTTAAACTGCCACTAAAGGGGACTATAAGTGTCACTTTATTTTGCCCTTTTGACATTTCTAAGTTGCGACAATGGCGAATTTTTTCGCTTCGCTACAGTTTGTAACTGCCATAATGCCTTCAATTCCTTTGAAATATTTTTATTTTAGTAGCATTTTTTGAACTGCGACTAAGAGTTGGTTCTATATTTTTTTTTTATTTTAGTTCTTTTTTTTTTTTTGCTTTCTATTGCTAATATTGGATATAGCATTTAAAAGTTAAGTTCAATAGCACTACTCAACCTGGATTTCTAATATAAATAACATCACAATGTTCTAATTTGAGCATCATCAATATTAATTGTAATTAAACATTTCCAAAAGTACATTCAATGACAAATCCATAGTAAAAGAATGCAAGCCTAGCCAAGGTTTTCCTCCAAAACAATATGCTAAAATGAGTATGGATTTAATCAAGTTTCTCCCAAAGACAACATATCAAAACCAAGTATGTTCCAAAAGAAGATCTTCTAGCCATTGAAGATGCTCTTGATCCTCATAGAGCATTGTTGCCAGCAGAAGAAGATTTTCTCATCTCTTCTGATGCAACTAGTTCACTCTCCTAATATGGAAAAAATAGGCAAAGATTCAAAATATATATATATATATGTAAAGTCCAAAAGAAAGGATAAGTATTACCAAAAGAAAGAAATGGCATCATCTTTCTAGCACTAAGGTCCAAAGAGGCTGCTCCAATAGTTTATATATACTTTATATAGTGTGCTTAATATATATAATGTTGTCAGTCAAACCAAGTGTTGGAAAAGTAAAACCATTTTTTGGAAAAAGGCAACATTGTTGAAAAAAGACAAACTTCTTAGTAAAAGGCAAAAACTTTAGAAATGATCAAAGTTCGAAAACAATGCTCTTTAATTAGGTAGGTAGGGATTAATGGAGGTGGTTGGAAATAAATGTGGTGGTTAGTAGGTAGATATTAATGAAGGGTAAAATTTAGATAGTGAGTATAGCTATAAATATGTAATCTCTCATCCCCTTCTTTGCATCCCTATTTGTGAGTATTTCTCCTATTATAAGAGAGAAATTGTAATGTTTTTGCTGTGATAAAATTTCTTCTTCAATCTACTAGTTTTTAATTGCAATCTATGCCTTATACCACTACTTTCTAATAGTGGTATCAGAGCTCCAGGTTTATCACCAATTTTTTGTGTGCTACTGTCAGATCCTGTTAGTGAAAAAGAACCATCCTCATCAATGGCAATGAAGTACAAACCATAAAATTCAATAGGCATAATTTCTCATTGTGAAAAATGAGAATGAAAGCAATTCTAAAAAATGATAACTGTTTGGTGGCGATTGGAGATAGGCTCGACGAGATCCTTGACGATGACAAGTGGAATGAGATAGATGGCAATGCTACTACTAATTTACACCTAGCACTAGCTGATAAAGTGTTGTCAAGCATAGTGAAGAAGACAACAACAAAAGAGATATGGGATACTCTAACAAAATTGTATGAGGCCAAATCACTACACAACAAAATCTTCTTGAAGAGAAAACTTTACACTCTCGGATGACAGAGTCAATTTCAATGACCGACCATATCAACACCCTTAATACTCTGTTTTCACAACTCATAGCAATGGGGCATAATATAGAGATAGGTGAATGTGCTAAAATTCTACTTCAGAGTCTACCTGATTCATATGATCAACTCATTGTTAACTTGATGAACAACATAGAAGTTCTAGCCTTCGATAATATTGCAACTAGGGTTCTTCAAGAAGAAAGTCAGCACAAGAGCAAAAAAGCTACACTGGGAAGCTCACAGCAAGCTAAAACCTTGATGGTGACAAGAGGGAGATCAATGGAACATGGCCCCAGTAGGAGTCAAAATCAAAGTAGATCAAAATCTAGAAGTAAGAAGAATGTCAAGTGTCATCACTGTGGCAAAAAAAGGTATTACAAGAGGGAGTGTTAGCATCTCAAGAAGAAAGAAAAAGGTAAAGGAAAAGAGTTTGTGTCATCAAAGGCTCAAGGTTGTGTAGCAAGTACCTCAAATGATGGTGAAATTTTATACAGCGGGGCAACAACAGTCACTGAAGATAGAAGAAGTTTTGCTAATATCTGGCTTATTGACTCAAGAGCAACATGGCATATGACCCCCCAAAGAGAATGGTTCCACCAATATGAACCTATCTTGAGAGGATCTATGTTCGTGGGAAATGATCATGCCTTGGAGATTGCTGGTATTAGTACATCAACCTGAAGATGTATGATGATACAATTCGCACCATTCAGGAGGTAAGACATGTGAAGGGCTTGAAGAAAAATCTATTGTCCTTAGGATAATTAGATAATAATGGGTGCAAAACTCATATTCAAGATGGAATCATGAAGGTAGTTAAAGGTGCACTTGTGATGATGAAAGCAGAAAAGATAGCTACAAATCTGTACATGTTTAAAGGAGAAACTAAGCAAAAAGGAGAAACATCTTCTGCGTCGGCAAGTTCGGTAGCAGAATTAACCATGATGTGGCATTGTAAACTTGGCCACATGTCAGAACGAGGTTTAAAGATTCTTGCTAAACAAAAGCTTCTTCTAGGGCTTAAAAAGGTTTCATTACCTTTTTGTGAGCATTATGTTACTGGTAAGCAGCACAGATTGACGTTCATTAACACATATGCTTGAAGTAAAGATAAACTAGAACTAATCCACTCTAATGTTTGGCAAGCACCAGTTCTGTCCCTATAAGGTGCAAGATATTTTGTATCTTTTATTGTTGAATACTCCAAGAGATGTTGGGTGTATCCTATAAATAGGAAGGCAGATGTAATTCCAGTTTTCAAACTATTCAAAGCGTGGGTAGAGCTTGAATATGAGAAAAGGATCAAGTGTTTGAGAACAAAAAATGAAGGAGAATATGCTAGTGAAGAATTTAATAACTTCTGTCAACAAGAAGGTATCAAGAGGCAATACACAGTGGCAAACACTCCACAACAAAATGGTGTAGTAGAATATATAAATAGAACCTCATTGGAACAAACAAGAGCAATGTTGAGAACTACAGGGATGGCCAAGTCATTTTGGGAGAAGCTGTCAAGACTGCCTGTTATGTGATCAATTGGTCACCATCAACTGTTTGTGAGTTTTATCACTCAATATTACGCAAGTGCATGCAGTCAACAAGTAATATAGAGTGAGTGAATATCATCTCCATAGGGATTGAATTTCTTGCAACTTGAATGTAAAAATCCAATGAAGTAAACAATAATTTCTTGAGCTAACTAAGATTATTAAAAGAACAAAATAACAATGCTAAACTACTTTACAACTAATTCAAGCAAAAGAGGTACTAAAATTGCAAGAGTTAAGGATTAATATGTGAATTAGCTAGTTGAGATTAATAAATCCTTTTAACATGCAATTTCTGCCCAGCTGCTATAGTAATGTTGTAGCAAATTTCCCAGTAAACCAAAACTCATGACAGCATATGTGAATTTCCCAATTCCAACATGTTTAATGCTCTTAAATTAGATTACACATATTTCTATGCTAATCCAGATTTTAGAGCACAATTTTTAGCACTAGTTCCTTTAGGTTTTGCAAGGTAAACAATATATTCCTATATCATC
>JANHAO010029488.1:0-10361 GCA_026873985.1 Saraca asoca
CATTTTCATCATCCTGCACAAGAAATACAAAACAAGAGCAGTATCTCGAACAAAATATGAAATTAAAGTAAAAATATTAAGAAAACATGAAATATTAACAATAAACTAGACGAAAACTATCTTATTTTTATGCACTTTTTCCTATTTATCAAGCGCCTCTTGGTGCCAGTGCAATGCTTGTACGCCATCAGTTTCTGGGGGAATGAAAGAAACACTTACTGGGCATGGGTTTCCTTCTTCTAACATGTTTCGTTATTGCTCTCCATAGCCACTAACTGGCTAGTGGCGACATTTGAAATCCTGATTGTTCTTCCTCTTGCCATCACGGTTGGTTGGCGAATCAACTGAGAAGCAGTTTGGTCCCACCGGAGTGCCAAAATGTTGACAGTTGATTATGGTAATCGGTTAATCGAGGGTTCTGGAGTCCAAACTGATGTAAAGAATGTGGAAATATAGAGAAACAACAAGAGAAAGAAGAAAGTAAACAAACAAACACAGAAGACTTTTAACATGGTTCGGCTAAAGTCAGAATGGCCTCTACGTCCGTGATGATTATATTTACTATTTGTAGTTGTTTCTCTACTTAGTTTATCAGAGCTACAACACTCAAAGTTTTCTCATTATCTTGGTAGGATTTCTGCATGAATTTTTTTCTCTATCATGTTACACTGATCTTTCCTCTTATTTATAGAGATAAGGAAGGTTATAAGTTGCAATTTATCATTGTAAAACTATGATTATAGTCGCATCATGTAATAAATGCTAAGCTTCAGGTAATAAATGCAGGACAAATCATTGTCAAACATTGGAAGCTAGTTTGTCAGTTGGAAGTGTGTTTCAGACTGCTGACTGGACATTGGTTGTTTCCAATTATGCCGAGGGAGCTCACTGCATACTTGGTCTGCAGGAGACTTCAAGCTTGCTTTGAGTGATCTGTTGATTGGCTTCAGTGACCTTACCCTAGAGTGGGCCGGCCCTTTTTCCCTTGATCTAATCAGTTAGGCCTTTGCTAGCCCAAATCACTTGGTCCTAAAAATGCCTATAACAAAATTAAAGTATTAAACTATACAAAAATTTAGAATTTACACACATTAGTTGTTTAATTAATTATTTTTTAGTTGGGTAACCTTTTCATTAATATTTTAAATGAGAATTATAATATTATTGTAGGTTAATTTATCACCTCATTTTTTTCATATAATTTCAAACTCATTTTCATGTATTTAATTAAAATTTTATATATCTAATTTAATTTTTATTAATTATATAATATAAAAACAAACAGGTGTCTAACAATATTATGATACTTATAAAACAAGTTTTTTGAAAAATTATGCAATTAAATATAACAGGTAATTATGTAGACCATGAGTGTTTATTCCAATGTTTTGTATAATTTAGTACTTTTATTCTAAAATTTGAAAGTTGGTAGTGATATAATAACCCAATTATCTAAAAACTGAAGTGGACTTTTTATATTTTTACTATTAAAAATATAAGTTTAGATTAAAAATAAAAATTAAATGTAAATGAATAAATTGAAATAATAATAAAATAAAGCAAGAGCAATATTACGATGAATGGAAGCAAGATCCGAAGTATATGACCAATTCAAGGGATGCTTTACTCAATTTCAATTGGCATGCTGTTGAAACTAAAACCAATTTCTAATAAGGGGAAGCGACATAAGAATTCTAAATCATGATTATTATGAATGGAAATCCAATTATATTTAGAAGACAAGCAATTCTCATGTAATATCCCTTATTAAGATTGTTAAGGGCCATTTCTTGTGTAATTGGTTCAGCCCATTTGAAAAAAAAAAAGGGGAAGGAGGGCGGAACTGCCCTTTTGTTTTGTTAAGGGCGAACTAGCTCTTCATTAAAAAACATAAGAAGGAGAACGGCCATTTGGCCTAAGTGAGAGTGGCTATTTGGCCTGCGTTTTGAAGCCTTTATTATTGTTTCTGCAGCTTACCAAAGCTGTGCATTTTGAGAAAACATCCATTTTCCCTCAGCTGGCCAAAACAAGACTCAAACCCAGCTCCATTTTCTTCCTCTTCCCGAAACCCTTACGAAGCTTGAGCCTTCTTCGTCATTTTCTTCTACTAGAAACGAAGGAGAGGATAGCAACCAGTAGCAATGTTTCCTGTTCCTTCACTCTCCTTCGGCCACCTCTCTTCAACTAGCAGTTGATCCATATGCAGCCAGGCAGCTAGCTTTCCTTTCTGGTTGGTTTTCAGCTGGCTAGCAGCTCCATTTTTTGCCATGATCAACTATGCTCTGCTGCTGGAAACCACCATATATAGTAGAATCATGGTGGAGCTTACTACTACAGTTGAGCCCGCCTAGTTTTTCCAGAGTTCAGCTGTTGGATACGCAGGTTGAACCTTAGCAACAAAGTATTGTACCAGCCACCCTGTTTCTCCTTGGAGTTTGTTTTACTCTGTCGGTGCTGTCCTTGGCCGAAACTCTAGCTTAACAGCCATCCTTTCATCCTCTCAGCTTGATCCGTGTCCTTCTGCAATATAACGTGGAGGATTTAGCGGCCAAAGTGGCTGTTTTACTCTACATATAGGACGCTCAACCAGCAACTAGCAATCTTTTCTCCCCAGTGTTCTTGCTGGCTTTTATAGGTTGCAGCTAATGGTGTCATGAGTTTCAAACTCAGCTGCATCCTTTGCTAGCTAAACCGAACAACAAAGGGTTGCAGAAGCCGAACGTAGCTCTGCTCCTGCTGGTCACCTTCAAGCCTTCATTTCAGCTTGCTGTAGCTATCTCACCACCTCTCCAGCTTGCTACTCGATGCTCCAACTGCTGTGCCCGAGGAAAACATCAGTTGTAGCTAGCTAAAGCCAATCACTCCATTACAGCTAGCAGCTGCTCTGCTTCGGGCTGGATAATTTGGGTTCCTGCAGCATGTTCAGCTTGTGCAACAGCCTGAAGGTGCTGTGTAGGAAGTTCACATACTTAGTTGTTAAGATGAAATCACCCTCTTTGGCACAGTTAATGTTGGAATCATATATTTCTACTTACAACACAAACGAGTAGCTTACCTGAAAAAGATATTTGGTGTTGGCCTAAAGCTTTGTTTTTCAACCTTTAGCATTGGAAGTAAAATATTGTTATTGGTTTACTACACGTATGGCATGATGCTTTTTGACCTTTCCTCAATATCTCAAGCTCTATTGTTCTCCATTTATAAGAGGAGAAATGTATCTCCAACGGCCAGCCGTGACATTATTTTTCCCCGTATTCATTTCGGTCAAACCTGAAGCAATTTTTGGCAAGCTATTAGTAAGCATTACCTCATTCCAAATTCATCTTTAATTACCTCTACATAATCTAATTGAAATTGGAATAATGAGACTACAATACTTTGAAATAGAAAGCCTGTTGTGAGGTTACGTGAACTTGGTAACTAGGGTCTGATAAGCTAATTCAGAAAAGTGGTAATCTAAAACAATTTCATTTGAAGTTATCTAGATATCTTCAAATGACTGGATGATCCTCCTCTCTTAATAAATCCCATTCGCATATATGAAATAATTTTAGCATAAGAAATATTATGATTTCTTTGAAATAATGGGATTTTCTTTTGTACTAACGTGGTTTTAAAAATTTATTCGTATATTGTATACCTATATGAAAATGATTTGCCATAATAAAGTTATGCATTTTCATCTTGATATATGCCATTAGATTTGATGATTCCATTTTTTTATGTGATGAATGAGTATAAAACTACTTTAGCATGTTTTTATATTTTATGATATATATATTGCTTACCTGAGCAAAGATTTTCATTTATTGTGATATGAAAATGTTGTCATTTTGAAACTTATGGAGTATTGATGATAGGAATCAATGTCTTTTATATGTGGAAAGACTCGGTAGCATAATGGATTTCCAATTATTTAATGCTTTGTGTATTGGATCCAATGAAAAATTTATTGGGAACTTTCCAATGCACTGTGAGTATGTAATAGAGAGATATATATGGTGGGATAGGGATGACAGTATGAGAATCCAACAAACGTGTTGGATAAATTATGACTATATTGTGATGGTTCCCTTTTGGAGTTGCCCTTTTATATTGCAGTCGTACATTTTGCTATATTAAGTATTAATAACTTTTAGAAATCTTTATTTACTTTTCTTTCATTTTATGTTATGATGAGCATATTTTTATGGTATATTTTGATGCTTATTATTATGTTATTGAAATTTTATGTTTTCAGTTACTTGATTTTCTTGCTGAATGATAATTTTTGAATTTATTTTGAGATTATGACTATTGAACAGGTAAGCATATTTTCACGACTATATTTATTTTCGAATATGATTTATAAATGATGTTTTGGTTTTTGGTGGGATTGTTTACTCACTGAGTTTCTATAAAATTCACTCCTTTCTTCCCTATATTTTTCAAAGCCGTAGGATACTCTTATTGTTCCTCCACCTCACACTAAAACTAGATTTACTCCTTAATCGAGTGGATCATTCCTACAGAATATAAAGGTATATGAATGGTGAAAATCAATAGCAGTTCATAGGATTGTATATGCATATTTAATTGTATTGGTATGATTGTATGTCTTAGTATGTCATTTTGCATGGTCAGGATTTAGGGGTTTTCCTAATGGTGACATTTTACATCAGTCATGTATTGTGGATTAAAGCGTGACATCTCAGTACAAACAAAGGTAGACAAATAGTTCAATGGCAATCAATATATATGTAATTATGCCAAAGAAATCCCCATTCAGAAACTAAAAATAGAAATCAACTAAAAGGACAATCTAATCAATTTTATTTTGATAGGAAATTTCCATTACATTTAAACAGGCAGTTCATTTTCCCTCAAGAAGTCATTTGCCTCCATATTAGTAGAGCCATTTTTTTGAATTTCAGGAGAAGGATTTTCTGCCCTGTTGAAATAATTTGTTATAACCTCTTTGTCATGGATGAATATGGGATGGAGCCATTAGAAAATTTCTTAAAACAATTTGATGACAGCTTCCATTGTAATCAAAGCCCATATCATGAATGCAACAAACCCCAGCACTGGATACAATATGATCATAATTAGTACCATAATAAGAATTTCAAATAATGAGATAATTCTTTTGATCATGAAAAGGTATCTTGATCCACAACAAGTTTTAAACTTAATTTTTGCCATCAAACCCATATCTAAAGAGATTAACATAAATGACTATCATAATGTTTTTGTACTCTCCCAACAAAGGTTTCTTCGGGGATTGATATTAAATTTCAAGATAAACTCTCCATGTAATAATTAGAAATATTATGATTGCATGTAATGATGAATGGATATTGGCTTCTACCTCAACTGATCTGTAATAGTACCCAAGAAAAAAAGAAGAAAAAAAAGAATTAACTCTCAATAATATATTAGAGAAAAAATAATCTTTTCAAGACAAAAAAAAGTGAGTCCAAAATGAGTTTTCTTTTGCTTCTCAAGTGGTCCTTCTAAGGCCAAAAAGAAACAGTAACCTTTTTTTTTTTTTGGACAAATCAAAATTCTATTAATCATGAGACAAGAGAATACCTAATTTTTAAAAATTGAGTCATGTTTTCTCTTATTTCTCACAAATATAAATGTAATGGACATTTACCTTTAAAACTTCAATAGAAACAAATCAATTTTTCTCTTAAAACTCAAGTAAACACTAATATTGAAGAACAACAAACAAAATGAAGTGAAAATAAGCTAAGATAGGTATTAATAGTTGGTAAATAAGTAAGACCCTTCTAATTCTGCCGGATTTGAAGCAACTGAAGTTGAAAGCATTTTTGCAATCTATGAAGGCTTTAACAACCCAAACTTGAAGAGAAGAGTTGATTATCGAAACTATGAGGTTTATTTCTTTTAATGATGATGTGATTCGTGGTTATTAATTTATATGGATAGAGGAGAAGCACGATTCTCCGAAAACCAAGTCCATTTCACGTGAGGGCCTTCACATTACCACCCAAAACTCTCAAAAAGGAACACCACGGAGTTAATGCATTAGTAATATTTTTCTGTTATGGAAGAAGACAAGATTCAGAATCAGGATTTGTTTTGCTGGCAATTTTTTCATTTGCTAGCAGTTTGTGATTTGTTTTATTACTGATTTGTTCATTTTAATTATTTTTTTTATAAAAGAATAGATAAAATATGTATATTTTTATTATGTGATTTTCTTTATTTTTTTGTTAAAATTATAAAATTAAAAAAATTATGTAAATAATATATTTAATATTATATCTTTAAATTTCAGCTATACCCAAAATATCATTACATGGATCAAATAATTTGTCCATGAAATCCTGTTCAATATAACTTTACTTGCTTCCTTTATTTTTGTGACTTTGATGGATAGTGAAGAAAGATTATGTAATAAAAAAGTCTAAATTTTATTTAATTTTTGATAGAAAATTATTTTATGCAGATAAAATGCTAATTTAATAAATTATGAATTAATTAATTTTGATATTTTAAACTAAAATATATAAAGTAAATTGAAATTATATTACAAATTAATAAATTATATATTTTTTAATTTTTATAATAGAAATGATAAATGACTTAATAATCAATGTGAATTAAAATATACTGAAGGAAGAGCACTGAAATAACATAACATGTCATTTTGTCTTGATAGGTTGGCTGTGAATAGAACTATCCTTTAATCTTTATTTTATCAATGTTAGTATTGATAAACACTTCATTTGAAATTCATTAATGACGTCAAAGCTTTATCTATCCACTTTTTACATTTTTTTCTACAGAATTAATTGTTTTCTTAAATCTTAGACTATTAGATTTTTTTAAAAGAGAAAAAAAATATCACTTAAAATTAAGATGAAAAATTGGGGAGAATTGCTTCTCACTGGGCATGACCCCGTATCTCCTAATCAAAACTGTTTGAAACGAGGGACCCAATAGCATAGGGACAACTTCTTAATTTATATGTTATAACTAGGCTAATACCATCCACAATTTTTATAATAACCTGTCGGGCATTTCGGGGACTTGAAGTGAATTCGCTTCATTTAACACCAAAATTAACATTTTCTATTAAATCCAAACTTTGGGGGTAGTGAACGTATGTTTTAAAAGTTGAAATAACCGTTATATCAATTTAAGAGGTAAATTGGATTTTTTTTATTATTTCTAGATTAGGAATGTCAATGTAATGGGAAAATTGCAAAGATTTTCTAAATAAACATATCGTTTGAAATTTTGAATAAATTTTAAAATAAAAATTACATCATCTATTAATTCTAAATTTTAACGTGGCCTTCTGGAGAATTGTAGGATAATATGAATTAATTAATTTTTTTATTTGAGATGTCTTCTTTAATGATATAATGATAAATAAAATATCAGAATAAGAATAAAATTATCAATATAATATATATTTACTTTTAATAAAATTTTGATAAAATTAATAAATTTTATAATAATATAAATATAATTACAATGAAATCAAATAAAATGATTCCTTCTTTTTAATTTAAATTCAAACGTTATTTAAAAATAAAATATATGCATTTCAAAGTTTTAATCATTTCAAAACGACTTCAATTCAGTACAAGAGAATCGAAGCAGCATTCAAAAAACCACAGTTGAAGACTTGACTCAAACAGGAGCAATCAGAAGATGAAGAAGACAAGGAAGGCAACATGTCCAGATTTCTCTCCTTGCAATATGAATTATGTCACCACCCCTGAATCACATTCATCTTCTTCGTCAAGGACTTTCTCAGCCTCCCACCATCCACATGATGCCTCTGTTACGCAGCCTACGTGTAACCTGAGCTCTCTAATGGCGGTTTTGCCAGAATCTCCTTCGCCTGTTTGCAGCCACGGCTCCACTCCACTCGCCACCCGCGCATGCTCTCCCAAATCAGATACATACTACTCTTACTCGGAGATGGCCAGTGAATTCGCTACTCCAAGAAACCAGGTATCTTCCAAGAAAAATCGCTCTCTCTCTCTCTCTCTCTCTGCCTGTTGGGTTTTGGTTTTTCCGGGTAGCAATCTCTGATTTCAATTTATTGCACTGAAAAATGAACCTTTTTTTTTTTTTTTCCAAAAATGGCTGAAATTCTGTGATTCTTGGTAGGTAGTTGAATAAATTGCTTTGTTTTCGATGTTAAATTCGAATTTGAAGCTTAAATTTGATTGCTCTATTTCCTTATTTTAATTTATTTTCTGTGTCTTGAATTTGTTCTCTCTTCCTGTGTATCACTGTGAAATTTGTGATTTTTTATGGCTTTGCCACAGAAAACTCTTTTAATTTTTGCCAACATTTGAGAATAAGGAACTTTAAATTTATGTTTCAATTTTGAATTCACAGAGCTTTGATGCCTCCTCGAATGAAAATAACAACACTGCTTGCTTCTCTTGGTTGGTTGGAACATGCCAATAGATTCTGCCAATCCTCCATTTGCTTGAATGGTTTCTCTCACTCTATTTCTTGTTTCTTTCATTTTTTGTTTATTTATTTATACCTACCACATGTAGATGAAATGCTTATTCCATTTGCTCCTTCATGAGAAACTGACAATTTGAATAGGAATGGAAGCCCAGAAGATAAACTAAGCTTGTCATGAAAATGCAAAACCTTCCTTTTAGCTTCTGATCATGAACTTTATAGCATTACTGAAAGTTTTTTTTTTGACAAAAATACAATGCAAAAGTTGTGAGAAACACACTGATTCTTGAGACTTCTCAAGCTTAATTTTATTAATCATCAAAGCACTTATTTATACAACTTATTTAAAACAGAAAAAGCAAAAAAGATGCAGCCAAATCTGCTACAACAAAAACATAATAGAAAAAATAGAAAAAGATGCAGCCAAATCTACTGCAGTAGAAATTTCCAAAAAAATAGTTAAAGACTAGGTCAAGCCTAACAGAACTTTGACAGCTTCAATTCCATGTCAGCAGCTTCTGAAACATGTCATTCAACACTCCTCCTTGGCTTTGGAGCTGCAAACTCCAAGCTTTTGCCTCAAGAACTCACACTTGGCTTTGAAAAGTGCCTTAGTCAGGATGTCAGCATTTTGATTTTCTGTTTTGCAGTAGACCAGCTGTATTTCTCCTTCTTTTTGTACCTTTCTTAGGAAATAGACTTTTAACTTGAAGTGTTTTGTTTTGCCATGAAACACTAGATTATTTGCAATTGAAATTGCAACTTGGTTGTCTACAAGTATCTGTGTGCTTTCTTTTTGCTCCATATGCAGGTTTGCCATTAATTTTATAATCCAGAGAGCTTGATTCGTAGCAGTAGCAGTAGCTACATATTCTGCTTCTATTGTGGATTGAACCATGATTTTTTGGTTCTTAGAACACCACAAGAAAATAGCATAATCAAATCAAAAACAATAACCTGAAGTACTTCTCATGTTATCAATACAACCAGTCCAATCACTATCGGCATAACCATGGAGTGTGAAATTTTGAACTTGATAGAACCTCAAACCATAATCAATCATACCCTTGATATATCTAACAATTCTTTTTACTGCTTGAAAATGAATTTCACTAGCACAGTGCATGTACCTTGAGAGTAGACTTGCAGCATTCAAAATATCTGATTTGGTTGTAGTTAGGTACATCAAGCAGCCTATTAAGGTTCTGTAAAGCCTTTCATCAACCTTTGCAGCTGCATCTTCTTTGCAGAACTTCTCTTTTTGATTCATTAGGGTTGCAGTTGGCTTACACTCCTCCATGTTGAATTTTTTGAGAATCTTCTTGGCATATTTATGCTGACATATAAAGATCTCATTATGCTTTTGTTGAACTTCCATGTCAAGGAAGAATGTCATCTCCACAAAATTAGTCATCTCAAAAACATCCTTCATTTCCCTTTTAAAAGTGTCAATCTGTTCCATACTACTTCCACAAGTATTTCATCACTAATCTTCCTAAGATAGAGAGTAAATTCACTAAGGCTCTTTGTAAAACCCAAGTTTATCAAATGTGCATCAATCCTGCTATACCAAGCCCTTGATTCCTGCTTTAAACCATACAAGTACTTTTTCAGTAGATATACTTTCTCTTCTTTCCCTTGAACAATAAAACCTTTAGGCTGCTCCACAAAAATTTCTTCCTCCAAGTATCCATTCAAGAAGGCAGATTTGACATCCATTTGGTGTATATTCCAGCCCTTTTGAGCAGTAAAGGCTAGTAGCATTCTCATGCTATCCAATCTAGCGATTAGGGAAAAAGTCTCAGAGAAATCCACCCCAAACATCTGAGCATATCCTTTAACGACCAGCCTTGCCTTGTGTTTGTTTACAGAACCATCAGGATTGAGTTTGGTTCTATAAACCCACTTAA
>JANHAO010029489.1:0-10365 GCA_026873985.1 Saraca asoca
TAACCCAGCAAAACTATTTTCTTTTACAAAGTCTTTTGAAATATGTGGGGGATTGTTGTAAATTATGAGTATTTCAAAAGACACATTCCCATATCGTTTATCTAAAAGTTTTTATATTCCTTTTCACCTATAAATAGAGAGTCTTTTTCTTTGGCAGATACCGAACAATCTCTCAATCTTTCTCATATTTCTCTACTCTCTCGATTTGCTGGGTTCTTTTTATTTTAAAATTATTCTTATTGTTCCTACTTTCTAGCCTTGAGCTAGAAGGCCTGTTGAATCTTGGGAGATTACTCTGTAAATCTTTAAGGATAGTGCTTCATAGCACGCCTCAGGTTCAATAGTATTATTATTATTTTCAACAATTTGTTGTGTCTTTGCCAAAGAAAAGGACTCTCTATTTATAGGTGAAAAGGAGTATAAAAACTTTTAGATAAGCGATGTGGGACTGTATCTTTTGAAATACTCATAATTTACAACAAAAACTAGGGAATGGTGGGACTGGTCGACTTGGGTAATGAAAATTTTTTGTGCTGAATGTAAGAATATTAAAGAAATGGATAAAAAAATCAAAATAATATGAAAAAAAAATTATTCATAATTATATAAAATCTTTTTTATAATCATTTATATATAGAATTTCAAATTTCAAAAGAGAATTAAAAATAAAGTCAATCAAGAAACTCATAATAATTTATATATAAATTAAAATAATTTCATAAATATTCACATAAATATAATATTTATAATAAAAATAAAATAATATAAAAATAATAATAATTAAATTAATAAATAAATAGATTAGATTTTATCTTTTATATATAAATTAATTCATGATTTACATATAATTTTATTTGAATTATAGATGAATTAATAATTATCCATTCCTTGATGACCTAATTTAAATTCGGACAAACTACCAACTTATCATTAATATTATCGTGGTGGTAGTTACGTGTGCATATCAAATATATATGCTTTATTAAAATCAGCATGCTTCACCTATATATATATATATATATATATTTAATAAAGACCACACAGTGGTCATCTCTGTATTTATTAACGACAAAAGTCATCTTATTTTAATCACAAAAAAGTCATTTTATTTTCATTAATTTAATCCCATTTTCAACGCCACTATCATCACTCTATGAGTTCACACTACTATAGTTACATGCCTCCAAATTAATTGAGCTACCCCTATGTGACGTAGGACGGCATATAATTGACGTGACGTTCCTACCTACAATCTAGCGATTTGAATATTTTTTCCATCATTATCATGTTGTATTGAACAGTTGAAAGAAACATAGATTTTTTTAATTCTATTATATAAAAAAATTTATAAATCCCATCCCACACGTATGTTATGTTTATGTATTCAATAGGATAGAAAATGAAAGAGAAGGGGAGCATTCAAATTCATTTAGACTACACTTGCATGTCATGCTACTGCCAAGATAGATTTTTAGTTGCTTGTGTAATAATTTCAGTTCCTTCACCCTCTTTGTATCAATATAATCCTCAAATATAAGTATTTGCTTCTAATAAGCTAATTGCAGGTGGTTATCTCTACATTACAAGGCCTAATTCAATGCTAAAAGTTGTTCTTGTGAATTAATTTGATAAATAAATATGTTTAATTTTATATGTAATTTGACATAAAAATTAAATATAAAGAAGAAATTTTGTAATATAAATTTGGAAGTAAATATATTCATGTATTTTCTATATTTTCTTATTTTTTGAGTATTTTTTTTTATCATAAATTATTTGTCAAATATAAATAGAAAAGCATATAATTACGATCTTTACACTTTTATTTTCATATTTATATGAGATAGCGTGTTAGAATCCTTTCACATTATGAAAAAAATCCTTATAACAACTTAAAAAAAAATATGTCTACTGATATTATTAAGACTTTGACCGAAAATACTTTTTAAGGGTTGTGCCGAGTGACTCGAGTAACTATTATGACATGAGATAGAGATCAAAATATAGTGATATAAAGACTATTTCTATATGTTTAAAATTATGTGATGAGATATATATTAATAAAATAAAATTATTTCTTTTTTTATTTAAAAAAATCATTTCTCGATGGATACTATACGTAACTTATATGACATGTTTTTTGAGATTTAGCATGCATGGACACTTTGACTGCACACTTATATTTACGTATGTATATATTATGCATAAAATTTTATTGTATAAGTGATTAAAATCTATTTAATTCTATTATCTATCCAAGTGTGACATGAGTTTATTAAAAAGTCAATATTTTGAACAGTAATTGACATCATGTATCATACAATAAGACTAGAAAAACTAGTGTCCCATGACATAATGCTACGTTCAGTTGCTATAATATTAGAGATATTATTCTAAATTGTGTTTTGTAACTATAATATCATTGTTACAGTAAATATTGCAATCAATTTTTTTTATAATTTTATTCAATTTTAATTTTAATTTTTATCTATAATTTTATTAATTGTAACATAATTTCTATAATTTTCCTCCCTCCCACCTCCTGCTCTTACTCACATTTGCATGCAAGATCATTTGAGGAAAACTGCCACACCTATCATTCTACTGCTTATAGTGGATTTAGACGGATGTAGCATGATTATGAATGTGCTTGACAGTGCGTGTATATATATATATATATACACACACACACATGCATGACCATCATGAATGGGATATATAGAATGTACACACGTAAGCCAAAAAGGTATCGACGGGTATTCAGAAACCCAAGTTTCTTGCCATGAGCGGTTTATTCTCACATGATTATGTGTACACTTACATGTACATGCATGATGTAATGTTAATTAATGTTGCATGCTTTTCTATTCATTTCGTTTATAATCCTCTGGTTGAAGGGCTATCATAGGACATTATAAGTTTCTCTCTTATACCAACTAATTATATTTGATGGGCCCTTGTATATCAATAGTGCATAAAATAATGTCACATTTCTCTTTTTTTTTTGTTGATAAATTTATAAATATTTTAATGTTACATATTTTCTTATAAATAATGTCATATAGTACATATTTTTTTTACCAGTAGAATGAAACAATATAAATTTAAAAAAACATAAATGATATATGCTAATATTTTGTGTATTATTAATATAAATACAATTATATCAATAGCACATAAAATATTCATTTAACAAAGAGCCTTTCATATGGGATAATTATGCTTAAAACACCCACTCATTAATAGAGGTTTGAATTCAATTGTCATAATTTTAAATTAGGGTATCGAGCTAAAATATTATTATTGAATTTGATTATAACGTAACTATGCAACCATAATCTAAAATTAGATTATGTCAATTATTGGAGAATATTATTAAAAAAAAGTATATATCAGAAAGAAAAATCAATTTTAATTAAACTTGGAGAGGTCAATACTATGTGTTGGTCTCTAAACAATTGTTTCAACATCTGATCATTCAAGCAGAAAAGAAACATGATTTTTTTTTTTTTTTATGTGAACAACAATCTAGAATAGTTGGTGGCCATTTAAGTATGAAGTCCTAATCATCAAGAATCTGTCCCATTATATGTCACTTGTGAATCTAAAGGGTCCACAAATCGTAGTTGGATTCATCTAGAAGCCAAGTTCTAAAAACTTAGCATGTAATTAAGTGTACACATAATTGAAAGAAATCAAAACAAAGGCAACCCAAACATTTGTATGAATCCCTATTCATGTTGAAAAAGTATGAATTCCATTCTCCTTCATTATTTTACTATTGTTGCAAAATCATAATCTTGCAAACAAATGACACATGTACCTAAATTCCACCAAACAAGTCCAATTTGAATGGGAACTTCAAAATCAAAATCAACATGATCTAAGCAAGAAACTGTAGAAGATCTTGAAGTCTCTATACATCATTTGGCCACACAAAATAACTTTACATTAAATAATTGATTAAGTTTCAATCAATACCTATTTATGGGCAAAACAGCCAGCATTTTCAAATGTGTTTAACCAATTAAACAGAGTCCTAACAAACCAAATATGCTAATATATCAAGTATGAGGCCACGTGTTGTCTATGTGACTCACCATTGACGAGGTTATGTTCCCCATCATACCTCAATAGGAATCCAATGCTATTATAATAAGATGGTTAATTGCATTCAAACAAATCTTTAGAGGCATACTATTCCAAGTTTGGCAAGAAAATAAAGCGTGATTATCAAGAGTATCGATGTTCATGTACAATCTAAAGCTTGGAATTAAGGATTAATTTAATCAAACACCTGGGGGATGTCTATTGGATGACAGGCCACTTTCAGGGGAACAGCAGAAACCCATTCCAGCTTGTTTCTTTCTTATTCGATTAAGATTGTCTTGTCTTTATCGTGTGCGTAAGGCCAATGGATCATGCGTGACTAGACTATCTCCGAGGAAAAATAATTATTTACTTCCACCATAAACACATGTATTTACATTTATTCAATAAAAAAAAAATCAACTGCCATTTATATTATTTATATATCAATTTTATGAGATATATATACACATTAAAAATCATATTTTATAATTTTAAAATATTAAAAATTATAATTAATTTCTTTTTAATGGATAAGAATAACAACAGATATTATATCTGGAATATATATGTATTTTTCATCTCCTAGAATTTAAAGTGTGTGTAAGACCAATAGATCATGTGTGACTAGATTATCTCCAAGGATCAATTCTCACAAATAGTAAAAAGTTTTTCTTATAAAATTAGTTAAATACAATAATTGGTTTTATAAATATTATATTTATGTATAAATAATTTTTATTTGACTCGCTTTAAAGATGAATTAGTCGCACTATCACTAAAAAAAAGAAAGGTTACATAATTTTTATTTATAAACTCTTGATATTTGTATAGAATTTAGTCCATGTATCAATGACCTGTATCATCTTATCTTAAATTGGTTATAATAATAATATAATAAATAACTTAAACTTTTGAGAATAACTGACACTTGACATGATATTAGAGCTTTTTAGAATGAAAGGTTTAGAATTCAATTCCTACCATCTGGAAGCAATTAACACTTGATAAAATTCACATTATAAGAAAAATGTAGGAATCAAATTTATTGGGTTGGTTTAATTGGTAAGGTTTATCAACTTTAATCATTCATATATTATATTTGAATTTCACTCATACTTCTAAATTGTGATTACAAATTGCGGATAAATATGAGAAATTATGGCACTTGATAAAAGTCACACTGCAGAAAAAATGTAGGAATCAAATTTATTGGGTTGGCACTATATATTATGATTACATTGCAATTAACAAAATTATGGATAAATACAATAAATTACGATGGTTGCCAAGCAAAATTGTGACAAATTGAGATTATAGATCTTAATGCAAAAATAATATTTATAATCATAATCCCATAACAATTTAAAAGGATTAGACAATATACGATAAAAATGATGGCACTTGATAAAATTCACATTACAAGAAAAATGTAGGAATCGAAGTTATTGGGTTGACACTAAATTACGATATTTGCAAAGCAAATTGTGACAAATTGAGGTTATTGACCCTAATGCAATAACAATATTTATAATCATGATCCCACTTTTAGTAGTTTCAAAGGATTAGACAATATATAAGTATAATTATAAATCCTAAAGATATTATATGGTGACTTGCTCTCATCTTTAAAATTTTTGAAAATCAAAAGTCTAATGGTATATTTGGATGAAGAAGAATAAAAAGGAAGGAGAGGGAAAGGAAGGTTATTGAATAGTCTTTCTATTGTTTGGGAATATTATTGAAGGAGGGGAAGAGAACGAAAGATTATGATTAATCCTTAAAAACCCTGCAATACTATCATTTTTGTGCTTATTCAGTTTTGAGGTTTTGGGAGAATTTTCTAAATATCCAATTAAGAAGAAAGGAAAATTATCTTTTTAACTATTCATTCTCTTTTCTTTTTTTGTTTTTAATTTTTTTCTTGTTGTCTTCCCTTCCCTCCCTCTCCTAACTTCTAAACATACCACAAGAGTAGGAGTATACTAAAGTTTTAATTCAGAAAAAAAAAATGAAGGGACTATGATCAATATGACAAGCATGTTACTTTGATTTGAAAATTTTGTACTTAATGACGACATATGGTACGGCACTCAAGATTTGTTCGACCCACTTGTTCAATTCTGATTTGGAAGGTAATGAAGCTGTTGCGCACCAATTCAAACTCTTGGGACTCAAACAAAAGTATGAAGAGTTGCTGACATCACAGACAAAGAATACAATCAAGATTTGGATTCGAAGTTCCTAATAATTGATGCCTATCATATGATTAACTTATTGAAATGGCCCACATTGAAGAGTGGTTTATATATATATATATATATATATATATATATAGACACACACACATATCTATATAAGCAAGTGATTAAGCAAAGTATGTCATAAGATCCGCAGACAATCAAAAACAAAATAAGATCATATATGTGAAAGTGAAAGAGAAACTATGGGTTTGGGAGCAAAAGACAGAGGGTGGAAGAAAGGGCCTTGGACTCATGAAGAAGATAAGTTGCTTAGCGAATATGTGAGCTTGCATGGGGAGGGAAGGTGGAGTTATGTTGCAAAGTTTGCAGGTAATTATTTCCATTGATTTAGGGTTTGCTTGATAGGAGAGATGGAAAATATTAATGAATAGAATCAAGGAGGAAAATGATAATGAAAACTAGGGATAACAGGGTTTAATTTTCATTATACTAGTTTTGATACTGCATTTGCATCCGATTTTGATCCAAAATAAAGGATAAAAATTAGTTTACATAATGAAAAGAATGGAATGCAAATATGATCACTAGTTTTATTCATATGTATATAATGATTTTAGTTTTCATGTAGAACTCTATATCAATCATATATATCTATATTTTTGTATCAATATGTATATAGTCCTAGTACTAACTCCTCTTTGTACCAACTTCTCTTCAGGTTTGAATAGGAGTGGAAAAAGTTGCAGGTTAAGATGGGTGAACTATCTGAGACCTGGCCTCAAGAAAGGACAATTAACACCTCAAGAAGAAGGCGTCATTTTTGAACTCCATGCTCTCCTTGGCAACAAGTAAATACTATCTAGGCCTTCATCCATAATGCTTGTCACACACATACACAAATTTTGGTTAATTCACTAAGCGATCACTCATGCACGCTTTACAGAATTTGAACTAGTGTCAGCAAATAAATCAGATTTGTCAAGTGTATATTAAGTACAATTAATGAATGAGAGTAAGTGAATGAAAATAAATGTAATTAGTACTTTAGATGTACTCTCTTATTATATATATGGTGATAAAATTGCAGGTGGTCAACAATAGCAAAATACTTGCCGGGAAGAACCGACAATGAGATAAAGAACTACTGGAGAACCCACTTCAAGAAGAAAGACAAAACCTCCCGAAGGAAGCAAGACAAAAGCAGGGCTCAGAATATGCTAAAACAGATGAAACAAGATTACGAATCATATGATATGAAAACCATATCATCATCTGATCATCAGCAACAAGAGACCAAAAACGAACAGACCGAAACGCCAAGCAATAACAACAAAGATCAGATGGCAGCTAATATCATTATGCAGCCATCAATGGAGGAACAATGCGAGCCTAATTTGTTGTACGATGATTTTTCATCTTGGTCTGACAGTAAAGCCGTGGAAGATGAAGACTTATTAGTCAGCTTGTGGGACCATCTTGATGACCAGCCACAAGCTCAGAGTGCAGATCACGTGACTGACTTTGGAAAATTATGTGGCAAGCAAAACCAAGCTGCTTCCACCATTGGAGGGGATTCCAGCAAGCTTCTGGCCATACAAAATCAAGCTTGGTTCGATCAGATCTTCAACTATCTTGGATATGGGAAATACTTGTTTGGCTGAGATTATCAATCTATGTTTGAAGTTCTTGTATTAAGTCTGCTAGTCTTATTGGTTGCTCAACCTAGATGTGAAAGCTGTGAATGCACTAAGTATCGTTTAATTATTGAGTTTATCATATTGTTTGACTAATGTACTAATCTAAATCCATCCTTTATTCAATAAAAATCATCTTTTCTCGAATGCTATTCTCTGGTAACAAATTCCAATTTTATAAAATATTTATTCTTTCCTCTGGTATGTTTTCTTCTTTTTCAAGTTATGTTGTTTTGTGATAGAATGATAGCCATTGTTTGTCAAGTAAATATATGAGAATACATGTAACATTCTCACTGGTTAATCTTACTGGACTCCGAAATGAGTCTAGTGGGTTAGCATGAGGACCAAGTGATCGATTGACCCTATTTAATCGGTTGACTAATTTGATCAGTTAATCAATCAGCGTTAGATCAGATAAAATTTTATAATTGAATTAAGAAATGAACATCCTAATGTGTCTAGAGACTCTTTGAAGGTTGAAACCCTATGGGAGAAGTTCTCAATGCATCTTCAGTCTAAATCTATAAAATAGAGGTAAATCGATCAAATCAAAACCTAGATGTAGTTAAATTTATCTCACTCTTCTTAAATTTTAACTTTTAATTGGTGAATTTCATCTATTTTGAAAGATTTCACATTAGTAATGACTTGGTCCTTATAGTTAATTGAACTGATGACTTGAGAATGTCCAGAGATATTCTCTCTACTAAGTGAGTGAAAGTTTTTGCTTCAACTAGCTTTCTTTTATTAGAAATTTATGTATACATATGTTTTTGCCAATTATCAAAGTTTTCTGTGTGTTAGAATATAAAAAGGTTTTAGGACATATAATGAGCATGAGAAAGGTCTAAGATAAGTTATAAGTATGAAAGGATTTAATATATGATATCAATACTAAATGGTTTCAGATTATGTTAGGAATTGTGAATGACATTAGGATGAGAAACAAATGCATAGTTCAATTTAGAGTTGAAGACATATGTGCTATATGATTATCTGCATTACATGATTGTTTGAATGTATGCATGGATAGGCTTAGCACATGGCTTAGCATGGGATTAGAACATAACTTTAGTTAGGTATTTTTAGGAAATCAAACTTTCCATGATTTTTCTTAATTAGAATAATTTCCATTATTTTCATAATTTTCATGAATGTTATATTTTCATAATTTTTGTACTTTACAAAATTTTCATAATTCTCACCATTTTTTTTTCATAAACTTCATGATTCCCATAATTTTCATGTTTTTCTTTATAATCATTTCATGATCTAAATAATTTATTCATTTAGTAATAATTAATGCATGTATGATAGCATAGAACAGACATGTAGAACTAATAAAGGTAAAATGATAATTTTCTTAGGGAAATTCAATGATTAGATAATTTGACAAAAGGAATGTTTGTGATTGTAGTTAATACAAAGTAAGAAAGGGACTTTATGTGCACTTGGAAGATAAATTGAACTAATTTATTAGTCACTATGACAACCATAATAATTAGTGACATATGAAACTAATGTAATGTAGGAGGGTACAACTATATGGAATGCAAAAGTGCATTTAATATGATATGATATGGTTAAAGTGTTGGGTTTCCATGCAACAAGTACAGTGGAATTTTAAATTTTTTGAAATCCAGCCAAGGATCCATGTGTAGAATATAAACTAGTTGGTCCAGAAAATTACCTTATTGCGTTGCGTTTATTACGTAATGCAACAACACAGGTCACGACTCCTTATGATGTTGCGGTTTGATCTAGAAAACAGCAACACGGTTGGTGAATCCTTGTCTCCTATGATGCTGTAGTTTGATACAAGGTTGCGGAATGATCCAAAGTCATGAACAGAAAGCTACGGTTGATGCAGAATCATGAACATAAAACAGCAAATCCGTGTCTCTACGATATCCACACGCGAGCAAAACAAAACTCTGATTATACGGATGGAACTGCCTCACACACTATGCCTCTACTAGGAAGCATCTCTCTCTATTTTAGGATCTCTTAATGTTTTTTTTTTTTTTGAAGAAAACTTTTTTCTTTCAATTCAGCTACTTTCAAATAATGAATGCCATCTCTATTGTCACACCCCTAAGAGTTTTATTTATAGCTCTAGGGTTTAGTGAGAAAAAGACTTAGGCCTAGTCTAACTGAAAGTCCTAGTCTTAGCCTAATTGAGAGTCCTAGTCCAATAGAAAGTGTAGAAAGGCTTTTGGGCTTAAATTATTAAATTAGTCTAACTAACTTTAATAATTAAGCCCAATGTAATAAAACATTAATAAAGCCTAATGTAATAAAATCCAATATTATATCATAATGGGCCATATTCCAAGGATCTCTTAATCCAATTAAGAATCCTATTTATATTACAT
>JANHAO010029490.1:0-10358 GCA_026873985.1 Saraca asoca
ACTCAAAGTTAAATACACAATTTCATATTTGTTTCATTATGACTTTCTTTGGCCATAGAAATAACAATAATCCATATGTAAGTGTATGTGTATCTAATAAGAGGCTTTGTTATTACTGTTTCTCTAGTTAGATTGGTTGTGGACAGATGAAAGAAAAACATTTGACCAAGCCCAAAATGGGTCATTTTAGAACTCAAGGAGTTCCAATGAAGAGGAAACTTAGAGAATTTCTGATAACAAAGGATGCACTTCTTCCTGTAGGCATATCAATTGGTGTTCGTCATTTTGTTCCTAGTTAATATGTTGATGTCATAGGAATCACAAGAGGAAAAGTTTCTTAGGTGATTATCTTCCTCCATGATATTCAATAATGTTTAAACTATGCAAAATATTATGTGACTACATGGACGCACTTGTGTAAGCGTAAACATATATGAAGTTTTTGCTCATACAATTTTAGTGACTATCATTTTGTGTTCTACTGGTTGGATTCAATCATTTGCAAACAACCATTTTTATGTACAAATTTCTTTTATCTAGCTTCTAACTGAACATTACACTATATTTTTGTTAGCTTGAGCTCTTTGAAAGTCATAAAGAGCTTATTTTGATGCATGCTTTCTAGTAGGTTGCTTGTTGTAGTGTCTTCTTACTTTTTATTTTATTTATCATTAATGAATGTAATTTAGATTTACCTTCTTATATATGGATATTCTTTTGTAAATCAGCTGGTTATTATCTATTTCATGCTCAGTCCTTGCATGTGAGTAAAGCAGGAATAACATCATAATATAATGCCAACAAGTAATAGATGTAAAACTCTCTTCAGTAAGTCAAGTATCTTAATGTTGATTTTCATTATCTTCATTGTCTAAGGGTGTGATGAAAAGACATAGATTTAAAGGAATGCCAGCATCTCACGATGCACCAAGTAATCTGTTTTCTTTTTTTGTAATAGAACTCATCAAGCATCAATTACCACTAAATTGATTGAGATTATTTCTAGAGTATCAGCACTGGAAGGTTGATTGCTGGAGAATATGATTTAGACTTCTTGTTATTTAGAATATTATTAATTTGTTGCGGGGATTTATTTAGGTAAAATTGTATTTTGAGATTGAAACAATAGATACTCAATTATATTCAATACTTTGTTTTTTTTAATGAAATGAATTTTTTAATTTTTCTTCTTCATACATGCTTCAAATTAGATTTAAAAAATATGTGACAAATACAAATTAAATAAATGCCTATGATTAGCAACAATGTAAAAGCATTACCTATATCTTGAAAACCATTGTCTATGATCAATTGGCAATTATTTTTACACGTTGCCTTCAAAATAATTGGCAACACTTGTTAGCCGTTGCTTATAACATATAAGCAATGGTTTAAAAGTGTTGCCTATATATGATCAATTCACAATGGTTTTTATATGTTGCCTTTAATATAATTAGTAACACTTGTTAACCATTACTTATTCTAGCAACAATGAGAAAGTGTTTCCAAATAAAACAAGAAAAATCATTGCTTATAACTGAACAATAGGCAATGGTTTTTTTCAACTATTGCCAGAAACCCTAGAAAAATCATTGCCTGAAAGAATAGGTAACGCTTGATAAAAGCATGGCTAAAAATCATTGCCTATTCTTATAGGCAACAATTTTCACACTTTAGGCAACAGTTTTTGCATGTTGCCAAAAGTAAAAAATGTTATAGTGCTAGTTTGGTAGGTTGTGCTAACCATTGTCATTTGCTAAAGGAATTTGATAATCTCTTATTCAGATTTACTATCTATGTTTTATTTATAGATGTTATTCCCATTATAGGAATTTTGAATAAGAGATATTTCTTGAGATTTTAAGGTATTTTGAAGGTTGGATTGATGGTGATGTCTCGAAGTTGCTAGGATTTTTAGGGCTTCTACTTTTGGTTCCTCATTCTGAGAAGCAACTTCAAAAGCTTTATATAAGGTTTGTAAATTTCTACTAGAATTATCTCCTAAAGGTGACTCAAGGATAATTAAATTTCTATTTAGTTTTTTTCTAAGTATTCTATCATTTGACTAATTTTGAAATTTTCCATCCTATTACTAAGATCTACCCTATAAAGTCTATTTAGTTGTTTCTTTTTATCAAGAAGTATCTCATAAGGTTTGAACAAAGGTTGTTCTATTAGCTTTAGAGTACTAGTAGAGCTAGTAGAGGTTTCTCCTATTTGGACAAATTCACTAAGGGTTTGTTGTCATAAGGTTTGAAGATATTTATTGGTATAGTTTTTGTCCAAACAGAAATTGTATGTCCCTAGCTAAAACAAACTCATTTTGGTCTTTTATTTTGAAGGGTGTTGTTATGACTGAATTTTTTGGATCTTTTGCCCCAATAACAAAGGATTTTGGAAAAGGTAGTTCAAAGATTAGCTTATTTCCTTTAGAAGTTGTTCAAATTAGGGTAGTTTTAGTTGTAACACTAATTGTGTTACCAAAAGGGTGGTCTATTTTCCTAACTTCACCATAGACTTCAAACTAGTTGAAGAAAGGGATATTTGTCCTAAAGTCTCGAATGAATTTTATCCAAGCATCATGATTTTATTTTTTCAAAGTTCTTTGGTAATTATCTAGAAAGCAAGTCCTTTGAAGAGCATTTTCTCCTGAGTAGAAGTCTTTTTTCAAGGCTTTTGATCTATTTGGAAGGGTTTCTCATGAGTTTCTAATGGTTGTCTAATTATTAAAACTCTGCGTCTTGGTGGATTTGAGAAAAGGTTGAAGGAGACTGAATAGGAGAGGCTATACTAGATTCTGCTTCATCTTCTATCCTACCTTTTCCTTTGGAATCAGATTTGTCATAAACAACTTTTAGGATTCTAAGGTATTATTTAAACCCTAAAGATTTACTACAGAAAGAGTTCTCCTTAAATTCCTAAGATCTATAGACATAATTGAACTTGAAGTGGTTGAATGCCTTGGCAAATTTAAAGTTTCTTGCTTAGAAACTTCAGATTTTGGAGAATTATTTTCTAGGATAGAAGAATTATCTTCTATCTTAGTTATTCTAAGAATTCCGATTCTAGATCTACTCCTATCAAAGTAAATATCTACTTGTCCAGAAGTATGTTAAATAATCCTAAAGATTTGGAAATTCGGTACTCTTGAAGCGATAGCCCTAGGGAAAGACCACATTCTTAGGAAGCCTATTTTTTCCCAAGAAGTACTTGTAGATATTTGGAGGTTGGCCTTAGAGGTCTCTATCAACTAGAAAGTTGTTTGGCCTTTGCTACTAGGTGGTTTCAGAATTTTTGAATTTGAGAATTGATCACTTTTTTTCTCAGTACACTTAATCCCTTGGTTCTTTTACTCTCAAAAGCCATAATCATATTTTCCATGTTTCAAATAATTTTTCCTACTTCAAGTGGTCCAACTTTTTGAAAGCAACACAAGACATACAATTACAATCTAAAATTTACCAATACAAAAGCATCCAACGATTTAATTTTGATACATCACCGACACTGTAAATAAATTCTAAACTATCACTCAATCTTGTACTGCAGCATTATGAAAAAACTGTTACCAAGGAGTGTGTGCCAATAACTTCAAAGGCTCCATATACCTCAATCATTTTCCCCAGATTTTGAATTCTTGCTTTATGATCAACCTAGCTGTAAACTACTTTACACAAGACCATATGCCTCAATCTCTACCCATCTTTTATTGAATGTCATCATTCAATTTTTTTTTTATATGATCTTTAACAGCCTAATCTTTTTTCTAGTGAAAGCATAGTCAATACATAAATATTGCCACTCCCAATTCTAGCTTTGTGCTAATAGCGACATCCCACGTTTAGTCATCACGTTGAAGTCCAATCAAGCAACTGTTGCAGATAATTCATATAGTTATGTCTTTATAACATCTGTCATTATTTCTAGATCAGCTATTGAAATGGAAAAGCACTATCCTAGTCAAAGAGCTCACAATGCCACATTTCAACAAAAGCAACCAACATAGCGGTATTCCAAAGGTAGTCGACAACTTCACTCAAGCGTCAGAAAATTTGAACGAAGAATGGAAGACAGGATAGTACAATAAACCAGAAGATTGTTATATCTTTATAGTTTACTAGTATCAACTTTTAAGTAGCACTCATAGCTACACAGTTCTGCCACAAAATTAGAATAATTTTGCAAAAACTCCAAATTGCATTTCGAGGAATCAATAATAATTATCGGACACAATTCAAACAAAAGAAAATCATGACGAAGCTTAATGAAATGTTACCGTGAAGTAAAGCAGACAAGCTGTCGGCAGCCATGTAATTGTAAACAAGCAATTTCTCATCCTTGGAGTAGTAAAATGTTCTTAGAGGAATCAACGTCAAACTTGAAAATAAAAAATTATTTCAATTAAGCAATTCAAAACCACAAATATCAAACTTCAAAATAAAAATTATTTCAATTAAGTAACTCAAAATCACATATATCAAACCTGTATAACCTAATTTACTAATCTCAACCCTCAAATAGGAATCAACGTCTCAAACCTAAAAACCTAAAAACTTAAAGCCAAATCCAAGTTGCAGTAGGTTTGAGTGTTTAGGTTTAAAAAATTGGACAAATACATATAAAGAATGAGTTTTTCTTTACTCAAAATGCATAACTTCGTGGGAGTGACCTAACTCTAAAATCAGAGGTATTCAATGGCGGTTTTTGAAAACTCCCTTGCTAAACTGACCTTAAGTGCAATTATTTAAATTATCTAGAAAATATTATGATAATCAATAAAAATGCTGCCTATACCGGTATTTGATGGTGGCTCTTGTAACTACCATTGAGAAACTGCCACTAAATGCCCAATTTCCAATAATATAGTATTTTTAAGCTAAAATTTAATAAAAATTATCAATTTAGATATAATTAACTACAAAACATACATTATTATTATCGATAATTAAATATAAATGTCAAAAATAAAATTATCTACACCTACTTTGTTGTTGAGAAGTGTGTCAAAATCATAATTTTAAAAATTGGATCGGATTAACTGATGAGCTCATTTAGTTAAGAGCCTTGAACTAAAAATGTATGTGAATTATTTGTTTGTTCTAAAATTTATTTTTTAAAAAAAAAATTACAATGTTACAACACTTGGTGTATAATACCTTACAATTTTACATCAATTGAACTTGTGTTGTTTATTTGATTATTTCTAACATATGTTATTTTATGTCACTTATGTTTTTATCACTTTTTATTTATATCATTAACTTATCTAATACTATTTTATTATTTCTATCATGAACCAAGTCTTTATGAATATATAATATTAGTATATATATAATTTATATTTTTTAATTTAAAATTGATTCAATCAATAAATTAATTATATTAAATCAATGTTTTGTAGAATGATTGATTCAATTTTAAAAATTATGATTGAAATAGCTGATGTTGACTAGTATTCATCATTCTTGCGAAAAAAATAATCGAAATTTCAAACAAAAAAGCAATGCCAATGATTAAATGAGAGGGTCCGCTCCACACGTCATTTTCTCACCGGCTCTAGGAAATTGCAATCTTCCACTGCGACACATGTTAAGTCTCCAACTAATAAGGCTAGTTAGCCTGTTTCAAATGATTTATGAACCTTCTTTATTAATTTTCTTCAAAAACTCGGGACTCTGGCTTTGCCATCAAAATGCCCAGGCAAAACACCTTTTGTTGTGGCCTTGTAAACTTGTCTTCTGCATCGTGAAAAAGGACTCAAATCCCTGTACTTTGAGCATGGAATTTTCAAGGCATTGTTTTGACTCCCATATCAGATATTTTACTGGATTGATATTAGTATATAATTCAATGGACTCTGTGTCAGCTAGTTTTAAGGGGGTGAATTCCCCTAATTGGCTGTAATATTAGTTTCAAATCTTAATCCATCCCTCTACATAACTATTCGGGTGGTGTGAGGGAGGGAGGGGTTATGAATAGTGAGAAGAACTGCGGTTAAAATGCCCCACTAGATCGGAGGGAGAGAGAGAGAGAGAGAGATGAATAAGGGATGGCGATGAGAACGATTTGAGATTAAGCGGCCCAGTGAAATTGGATACCTTTAGTCACATTTTGCAAATGGCTCAAACAAATCAATTGTACACTTTAGAGTCAAATTATATTGGGCAAAAGAGGACAAATGAGTAGTTAGTAAATGGGGTAAATGGGATCGAGATAAGCACATGCTAGAAATGTGGGAGACAGTTATTTAGCAATTATCTCAACACTTCTTAGTTATTTTAATTTTTGGTTTTCTTTTTTAGTTTTATTTTTTTGGAATATGTGTTCATTGTTGTAGAAGACAGTTTTTAGGAGTGATAATTAAAAGAAATAGTTTATGATTCTTATAAACAGGGCATCAACAAACTAAAAGGGAAACCTTTTTTATAGTTCAAGCACAAGCAATTTAATTATTTAAAAATGCTTTATAGCATTCTGATATATATCCATTTCAGTGCTCTATTGATTCATATAGCTTTTTAAGAATTTTTATTCGTTCTAATACTTGTAATTTCATATGATATTCTATGCCTTTTTATGTAATTCATAATCATTTGGAGTGAATTTTTTTTTGTTTGTGTGTGTGTGCAAGTGTATCTCTTTGTACGGATTCTATAAAAGATTAGAATTTCGTCTATTTTCTCTAGAAAACTCATTTTGGAATCAAAATTTTCCGGCCTACAAAATTTAAATCAAAATAAATAAATAAAAGGATAGACAATCTTATATAATTCGATAGGCTCTTCCCCTGATGGCTACCTATCATTAAGCCTATCAACTCAAAATATTTTTAAGAGATATACTTCCGTATGCAATTAAAAAAAGTTATATGGTTAAATACTCTTGATACTTTAGTAAAAGTTTTCATAGGTTTGGGAACTTTTCTTTAAAAGTTGTCACTTTCATATAAAATCTTGAAAATTTTTAAATGTTTTTTATATAATTTTGATTATGGGAGTCGCAACTTTTTATACATTTCTTTCACTATCATCATATAAAAATTTATACAAGAGTTGTAACTTTTTTAAAAAAAAAATTGTAAAATTTTGCATATAAATAACAAATTTATGTTGAAATTTTCTAAAAGCATGCAAAATCTCCGTGTTCATATCGAGACATCACCCTTATTTTAATTATATTATTAAAAATGATTATTTAATGATATTAATCCATAATATGATTTTACTTTTAAACAATGTTTGCAAAATCAAATTTGATCTGTTGATTAGATCAGAAATCGGTATCTATAATGGTTTAGTTCATCCATTAAATTATTTCGTGATGAAATGAGATTGGATCTATCAAAATTGGACTGAACTAAAAAAAAAAAATCAATGAACCAAAAATGATTTTCAAAAATTGACTGATTTATTTATTTTTCATTTTTTTTTCACAATTTGCCTTCAAACTGAATTGATTTTTTATATTTTTTTAACTGTAACATAAGTTTTCCAAAGATATACTAAATAAATGGTCCATAAGTATAATATTTGTTAATTATTAATTTCTTATATAATTTGAAATTATTTCTATTTTTTATTGTTATAAATTCTTACGTATTATAAACTTAAATTTATAAATTATATTATATGTTAATTATCTTTTAATATAATTCAATGTAATAGATTTAATTTTTAATTATAACTTTATAAATTCTTTGTCCGGTTATATTTTTAAAACATTGCTTAACCTGCTATAATTTAAATTTAGAGAATTAAAAAAATTAATTTAAATAAAAATTTCAAACCAGAATCAATTTTTTTTACAAGAAAATTTCTTGTAATTTTATATTTGTAGCAATTGATGATACTTAAGAACTTGGTTACAATATTAGGGGTTGTTTGCCAAACTTAAAAAATTGCCTAATTAGGTACGATGGAACTGATTTTTTATTTTTATGTGTTTATTAAACTTTAAAAATTAAAAATCAATTTTTATCTAATAATGTTGAGTGAAAATCAGTTCAAAAGAAATTCTGTTCAAAGTTAGTTTTCATTTAGTCTGTTTTTTTAGTGAAAATCTTTTCTTATTTTTCTTCTGTTTCTCTCATTGTAGTTCATTTAAATTTTAATTTTTATTTATCTCAATTTGTATAATAAAATTTGATTTAAAAGTAATTCTTAACTATGATTTAGACAAACCAATTATAATATCAAATTAGATCACATTTATCCAATTCTAAGAAATTAGTTTACAATGTATATAATAAAATTTGGAGGGTTGTTAGGAGATGGCTTGGTCTTCAGCGAGTTCGCGCGTTCTTATGACTGGTGGGTAAGAAAAAGTTACTTAACAATATAGAATGTTTCAGATGCCATTTATTTATTGATGTTATTTGTCCTCGATGCGGTTTGGCTTTTGAAACTGCTATTTCTGCTCTTCAAGATTTGCCCATAAATTCAGAATTTGTGGCTATGCTGGTTAAACGAAGTTTTTGGCAGGCCTTTTTTCTCTAATTCTACCCATGTTTGGCTGTAAATGAATTTATCCAATAATTAAGGGCGGAATAAGGGCGGCCCTTGGAGAATTCTCTTCAGTTTCACTATTTGGCTATTATGAAGAACTGGAATTCTCTAATGCTTCATAGCCCAACCAACTCTCTGCATGATTTTTATTTTTTCGCTCTTCGCGTGTCTAAAGAATTTGAAGATTTTTCTAGTAATGCTGGATTGCTAAGAAACATGATTGATTCACATATTAAATTTTGTGTTTTCTGGTTTCCTCAAGTATGGTGGTTTGTTGGCTAGTTGTGGTAGAGTGTTTCGTGATAGTTCGTGAAGTTAGTGTTGGGAAATTTTAAACTAAAGATGATCAAATTGTGTAGTGGAATACAAATTTAAAATTTAGTTTTAAAGCCAGATATCTAAACCAAAGATCAGTTATGCATTATTCAAATTAAAGGATTAGCAACTAGAAAGAAAATATGCTTCTCTCTTGATTGAGAAGCATTTTGTAACTTCAGCATAAAGATTCCAAGCATATGTCCTCTAAGGCTAGTCTACATGATTGGCCTCCATTTTATCACACACCTTCGTACGAGCGTTGATGAGTGACAATTATGAAGAGAAAAAGGAAGAAGAGAGGAAAATTTTTTGTGATTAACTTATCACATGGGTACACATGAATTTAGCAACAAGCGACTACAACTCTTATAATTGATATTGTGAATTAGGGTTTTTTACTATAAGATAAGGCTTTGCAGTTTGCATAAGGATTATCGATGCAATAACCTTCCTTAAGTTTAGGAAAAATAAAGTAGCAAGTCTTTATTTCCTTATTATCTGACCAATATAACAATACTATTAAGATAAGGATTTGTGGTTAGTTTAGATAAATTCTAACAGCTAAAGAATTTGAAAACTTTGGTGATGTACTAAACAATTATATAAATAAGGGTGTTTAGGATCTCTGATGCTATCAACAATTCATATAGATGATATTTCATCATCCTAAGAGATTAAGAGGCATTGGAAAGCTCCCGAACGCAGTGTAAGATAGAAGAGATGTAGCAACCAAAACATCGATGGATGAAGGTAATAAGTTCGATCCAGATTTTGCTACAGCTTTTGTTTTTTTATCCTTAAGTGTTTATAAAGCCCTTAAATGTGATATCAGAGCCTAAAGTACCTTTGCTTTGATATAAAGATTGCTAGAAAATTTTTCAAAAATTGCCCTGTTTTTGCAAATTCTGGATCTACATAAAAACTCATTTTTTCTTAAGATTTAAGTTGAGAAATCATTAAGGTTATGTATTTCCAACAATTCTATGATTAAAATCGAAAATTTGGATGCTGGAATCGCTAGAAATAGGCCAGGTCATGTTTTGGGTTGCGTCAGGTCTGTTCCGGGTTGGGTCAATTCGAACAGAGATAGAGGACAACGCAGATGACAAGTCGTTTCATGTTTAAGTGAAATGACGTGTTGTTTACAACAAGGTTTGGGTTGGCATTTGAGGTTTCAGCGGTGCCATTTAAACCTGGCCTAAAATGACATGTCGTTTACAACTAATTAAAAAAAATTTTCAAAAACAAAATCATTTTTCTAGAATTTTATTTTAGGCATTTTTTTGGAAAAATTTTTCATAAAATTTATTTTTTATGAAGGATTTCATTAATATTCGTGAATTTTATTCATTATGAATATTATAATTAATTGAGACAAATTACATATTTTGATTATTTTTGTACAATTTTTGATAACTTACTGTAATATAGTTCATGTTGCCTGTATCTACAATTTTGTTGAACTATTTGCATAAAGCTATTCAAATGTCTAGTGATTCATATAATTTTGAATAATTAAAGTTTAGCCACAACACC
>JANHAO010029491.1:0-10361 GCA_026873985.1 Saraca asoca
GTTATTATGGATATTGTTACAATTAAAATTTTTAATATTATTTATTATATACATTTCTTTATATTGCATACTATTTATTGTTTACCGTTATTTTTTTTAAATTTCATGTGCTATTTTATTAAATTGGGTAGTATATAAAATTAAAAAAAATTATTAATTTTTTTTTGATTTCCAATGGAACTTCCAATGGATATTCATTAATTGAAAAAAATTTTAAACTATGAAAAAAAAATTAAAATTCCAACGGAATATTCCAATGGATTTAATCCATTGGAATCCAATTTCCTACGGGCTATATCGGTCGTGAATTCTGTTGGAATTATTATTCCAACGGGATATTTCCGTTAGAATTTTCGTTGTAATTAGCTTCTGCGACCAATCCCCAATTGGTATTCCAACGGTATACATCCGTTGGATTCTCCGTTGGAGTGAAAAAATCCGTTGAAATAGTCCGTTGGAATTGACAATTCCAACGAGGGTTTTTCCAATGGACGTAATCCATTGGAAATTCCGTTGGAATTTCCGTTTCCAACGGATTTTATCTAGAACTCTAACGGATTTGTTCTGTTGGATTTTGCAAAATTCTTGTAGTGTATGTTAGTAATACAATTACTTGATATAGAAAATTTGTTAGTATAATCTATTAGCATCACAACACAATAAAATTCAAGCTTTCTACCATTCCAAGTGGTAAAAATCCGCAACAACCATATTCGTTAAATTAGCCACAGTACATAAATAAAAATTATTTGGTCTTTTAAGGAGGTACAAATAAACTTGTTGAATTTAGAGACATTTATAAAAGCTCAAAATATAGGATAACAAATCCTAATTGAAATTTATGCTAAAATCAATAGTAGGAAGGAAACTATACACACTTAATTATAATACTTATAGAATATCTTTTATTAGCTCTCATAAGCAAATAACTCCATACTTACTTTCAATTTGAGGAATGAACAACTAAAAACTTGTATAAAATTATATATAGAGCTACATAGACAATAAGAGGGACAACAATTATTGTGATATAGATTAAATTAAGATTTATATATCTGAACTAAGATGATAAGATAGTGACCATAGGATGAAAAAAAATAGAGTTTGAGTGTGTTTAATAACACTAAAAATTTTAATACTGAGGATTTAGTAAGTACTGAATTTATGGTGTTTGAAATATTTCTAATTTAAGCATTGAATTAATTTTAACTATTTCAAAAACCTATGCACTAAATGTTGAAAATATTGACATTCCACAATTATCCTTGGAAGATAAAAAAGACAAATCAATAATATACAAATAAAATTATAAAACAGTTCACATCTACACAAATATTTTGATAAAATAATTATCATAACCAATTCAAAAATAATGATAAATCAATCATCATTTCTAAAAAATTCATTATTAATCTATCCATGTAAATTCATCATATAAGTTTGATATGCTTAAATATTTTTTGTTTCCATTGATTGTATCATCGGTTGAAAGTATTATACACTTAATGCTAAAATTATTTATTATAAATTTATCCTTTTTTCTTGTATGAAATTATTACGTGAAATTTAAATAAAATAATATATCCAAAAATCACTAATATACGGTGATTTTTTTTACAAAAAAAAAAAGTGTATTTGGGTTTCCACTATTGAAATGTTTGAAGTCTCTTTAATTTCTATAAAACTTGTTAAGAGATAAAACTATTTAAATTTAAGCTTAGAAGACATTGATTTAACATATAATAAATAATTGTGTTAATACGAAGGAAACGATAAGATGGTCAAGTGAAAATTACAAAGCCAATGACTTGTTGATTGCATTAAGCGATGTAAGCTGAATCTGTTCAGCTACTCTTCCCAAACTGAATGTGTTCAACAATTTTTTATTCAGCACCATATAATCAAACAAATGGAACGGAACTTTCTGGTTGAATGTCTTCAGTTTAGCATGGAAGACAAACAATCAAATGCACTCTTTATCTAATGCATTATAATTTAGAATATACGTTAAAAATGAAAGATTCAATTGTTCAAGTTACATTAATTTAACAATCAAATCCTTTAATTTCATGGTCTAATCCTATAACAATTCTATAGAATATAAAAGAATCTAAATGTGGAAGCGTACCTGAATCCATTATTCTTGATTGTACTTTAGATTTGCAAACTTTGATTTTGAATGAGTATGCTCTTCCAAATTGTTACCGTAGGAAATTCGCAAAGATTCTCTGAGAAGAGGAATTAGAGAATGATTCCAAAAATATAGGGTCAATAATTGGAGAATCATAACTCCTATTTATAGACTTAAGTATGTGATATTTCTAATTTGACCCCTCAACAAATTATAAATATCACTTTGGTTTCAACACATTAATCCCATGACAAAATTACCCCTCAAGTCTTAAATTTTATTTCTAAATTAGACCACTTTATTTAGACTTATTAAATAATGGCCATACATTTTAATGTTTACATGTGTGGCTCCATATATATTAAATTTTATTCTAACAAAAAAGACTTAAGACTCGAGCAATATCCTAATTAAACTCAATCTCAATTAATAGCTTTTTTCACAATGAACTCTAACTCTTTTATCCAATAATGTATAGAGGCTTGTGTTGAGGAATCTATCAAAAGGAAAGATATATAACTGTGAGATATTATAATCACTTTCGATGAATTATAACTTTTAATATATAAATGTGAACCCATAATCAAATTCCAAAGCCAAATTAAAATTATAGCATTAAAGCTACATATAAAGCCCAAAAACAATTATTCTAAAATATAATCAATATCATAAAAAATAGGAAAATTTATTTTACAAATGATATATAACATTCATCGCTACTCTAGATTTGATGTTTATAGTCAATATGAATATATTTTTTAATAATCGTGAATATGTTATATTCCATTCATAAAATTTTATTTTGTTTTTTCAAGTCTTGTTGTAATCAAATAGAGAAGAAGGAGGAGAACACATATCATAATTTTAGTTTGTTGATTCTTTTTTGGATGATTTTCACCAACTTAAAAATAATCATTACTAAATTTGTATATCAATTCTATACCATAGAGACAAAGAAGTGAGAAAATGTGTGAAGATTGTATGACGAAATGGAATGTCAAAGAAAGATATATATATATATATATATATATATCAAAACCAAGAACAATTAATCAGAATAAATAAGATGTAAAAATTAGGCCATAAATTTTGTCTCAGGATTTATTTGAATTGATAATTTTTGAAACTCAATTTTTAATCAAAACCAATCAAATGTTGTTGTAAAAAGTAAATTATTCAAGTATTTTTAGGGATTACACAAATTAAATTGAAAAATATTAGGTTCAAAATAAAGAAAATAATGGAGAAATTAAAGGCCAACAAAAATTAGGGAATTTGTAATTCATGTTAGTAATAATAGATACAAAACTTATGAGTTATTGTATAGGAAAACGTATCCTGGTTTCTGGTGGTTTACAAAGGAAATAAAATCATTTAATTAATAAGAAAGGAATAATCATTTATGTCTAATTATTTGATTAAAATTTCAAATTTAAAAATATATGATATAAAGAAAGTTCCCACATAAATTAATAAATAATTGGATTTTTAATTTTGATTTGCGGCTATCTTTAGTTTTTTTTTTTATATTAGTTATAAGAATTTGGCTCTTTAATTATATTCCCATGAATTGATTCAAATTAGATATTTGTTGTGATTAAGAAGGACGAAATTTTATTTAAATAAAATATTTAATTATAATTTAATTTTAAAGAAAAGTAAAACCAATAGATGGAATACTCTTAAACTAATGTGTAAGTTAAGTTCAAATTATTTCATATTTAATTTCTATAATTATTTATTATAATTAATATTATATTTAATTATTTTTGAAAAAAAATAATTAATTGTTAAAAATTCAAAATTTTGGTTGAACACGAAACAATGTGATATTCTTATGCTTGTAGGCTATAACAATATCAATAAATCTAATTAACTAATTAGATATTTCAATTACTTCCATAAACAATTTGAAATAATCAATAATATTATTCATATAAAAGACATTTAATTATAACTTAATTATGAAGAAATGTTAAATCACAAGACATAATGCTCTTAAATATTGTGTGTATTAAATTTTCAATTTACATATTCTTTCATATTTAATTTCTATAATTAATTGAATATTTATTTAGTTTTAAAAATGAAAATTAATTAATAATGATGTCAAAATTTTGGTTGACTTAAATAGGAGAAATGGGTTGATACTCTTGGATCAATTAATATAAATATTTTATTTGGTGTGAGCAAATTAATTTTCAAAATACATTGATTGGTAATAAGAATTTTTCAAACAAATTGATTATTTAAGAAAATAATTGGCATACCATCTCGCATATGATAATACAAAATAATAGATTAATTTTTTTTTTCACAAAATGAATAAATTTAAAACTACTAATAATAAAATTTTGCTGTACAAACTGATTATTTAATTATGATTATATTCTATATCTTGTTTTTATAACTAATTAGATATTTATTGTGGTTAGTGAGGTGGAAATTTTATTTAAATTAAATACATTTAATTATAACTTAATTAGAAAGAAATGTAAAACCATAAGACATAATACTTTTAAAGTATTGCGTAATTGAATTTTCAATTTCCAAATTGTTTCATATTATTCCATATTTAGTTTCTACAATTAATTATTTTAATCAATATTATGCTAATTATGTCTAAAAAAAATTAATTAATTGGTAAAAAGCCAAAAACCTCTTTGAACATGAAACAAAATATCAAAGTCGATTCGGTTAAGAAAGAATTATTATACATATTTAATATAAAATAATAAATTATATTAAAATTTTCATAAATTAATTTAAATAAGATTTTTTATAATAATATAATTTATTACAATTGTTTTGAATTAATATGGCACTTAATATTATAATAAATAATAAGTTAATTGTATAAATTGTAATTATTTGTAGAGAGTCAATTTGAAGTCTGCCATAAAGCATCTTCTCTTGCTATTTCTGCTAATAGACTAACAGGTGACATTATTGGATGTTATTTTTATATATTATAGTGTAGATAAAAGAGATCTTTTAAAATATCTTCTCTTTTGGTGGTGACAAGTCAACCTTATTCTAATGACACCACATTATCTTTATTTCTAGTGACATCACATCACATAATAATAAATTTAAAATTTATTATTTATTTATTTTTATTTTTATCTTCTCTAACTTTTTATAAATTAAGAAATAGAAAATTAAAATATCAAATCCTAATTAATCTCAAAAAATCAAGTTACTCCTATTATTTTTGTCTTAAGTTTTATAATTTAGGTTTATTTTATTTAAATTTAGATTTTACTTTTTTTATATTATAAAAATCAAGAAGAAATTTTACAGTCAAAAACCAAATCTAATGGAACTTTCAAAATTAAGTTTTTATCATTGTGTTTATCATAAGATTCTAATTTTAATTTTGAGATTTTATTATTTAATTATCTTTATTCTTATCAACTATGAGTTTTGTAAATTAAGAGGCAGATATAAAAAATCAAATTTTAATTAATTTTTAAAAATTAAATTTCTACCATTATCTTTACTTATAATATAAGATTTTTAATTTAAATTTTGATTTTATGATTTAGATTTCCTATTTACTATTAAAATGTTTACTTTCTTTTACTAAATTGTATTTACATGTAATATAAGTTTTTCAATTTTAATTTTAATTTTATAATTGAGATTTTACTATTTACTGTTAAAATATTTACTTTCTTTTATTAAACTATACTTTCTTATAACCAAATAAAATTTTAAGTTTGTAAATTAATAAATATTATTATTATTTGATATTTATATTTATAATAATTTAATATACTTTAAATTATTTTATAGTTAATACAAACATTTACTACGTGTAAATATTATTATCCCTTTAATATAGTTTATATAAATCAATACATAGTTGATATTTATATTTTACAATTAGACCATGCATTGCATGGTTATTACTATGATATCACATCAAATGCATGCATTACTCCCCAAATTGTAGTCCCTTGATCTCCACATGATCCCTTTTTTTTTTGTCATGTGTCATTTTTTTGACAAAAAATAAAAGCTAACAAATAACCAATAATAATAATAATAATAATAATAATCAAAATAAAGGGTTGTTTAATGATACTCAGACTAAAAGCCTAAGTACCGATATCATAAGGAAATTACATCCCAACTATTCAATTATAGGAGATTTAATCAAAGTCATTGAACCCATCTAACTGACAGCCTGTTAAAGTAAGGAGCATAAAATGTTGACATATTGAAATTGCCCTTTTGTAATTCAATAAATAACTCTAAACACTTGTTATCAAGGTCATTGACATATCGAAAATTGCCCTTTCGTATTGAATCAAATAACTTTAAACACCTGTTATCAAGCTCATCCTATTACTAGTGCTTGCTGCATGCATTAGTAAGGCTTCTTTTCAAAGCTGTCACCTACCTACATCTCTGAAGGATTTGATGGCAGAAGTTTAGGCAACCACCCGTACAAGGGCGGACATAGGATCTCTGGGTAGTGGAGGCTGGTCCGATTGGACCTGTTCTCTAAAATGGAAAAATTTATAATTTGACCCATAAATTTTCTACTTCCTTTCACTATGGCCCATTTTTAAAGAATCTTTTCAATTTAGTCCCTGTCGAATTTTTAATTTAGTCCTTCTATCACTTTTTTTTTCAGTATTACAATATATTTTTGAAAAAATTGAGTGTGGGCATGAGCCCCCACTGGGCCCAACGTGGGTCCACCACTGCACCCGTAGTAGCTTAGTCACCACACCAATCCTTATTTGTTTGAACATGGTAGATTTCTTTCCATTCTACTTGCTTAATATATTTCGTTTGATATTGTTTTCTATTTTTTGAGATATTAATTAAGTTATTAGGACATGAAAATCTTCGAAATCGACAACCTCAATCCCAATTCACAAGAAGCAAATTTGAATATCTGTGCATTCAAATTTCGATACATGATGGAGAATGGTGTTGGATCTTAAGTATTTTAATTCTTGGTTTCAACTAAATACTATCTTACTATAAGAATTCTTGGTTTCAACTAAATTCTTGGTTCATAACATCTCAGCTTGCTTAACAAAAGGAGTTCAATTTCAAAAGTCACCTTCTTTCAATTATGGTTTACTTATCTTGGGATTCTTGGTAAGTGAACCTTATTACTAAAGCCATTGTTTCTTTCCCACACACTGTAGAATGAAGCATGGTTTCTCTGAACTGAATGTGACTTTCACTCAATTCATATTTACTATATAGTGAGTGCATTGCAGGTTATACTGTGCGGTCTCATAGGAATTCCTCCATCAAATGGTGTCATTCCACAATCTTCAATGGATACTAAGAGTTTGGCTACATTAAAGCACCAAGTTAGTTGTTATGTTTCAAAGCAAGTGCATGATTACTCTTCAATACTAAATGAATCAAAAGTTGATTGAGGATTTTGTCACATAATTTCAAACATCGGCTCTATAGTTTAAAGTACCTTAATCAAAGGTGATTCTGAAAAAGTCCTCACATCACATTATAAAACCACGTTTGGAACAAACTAAACTATATCCTAGAATTCTCTCTAGTGGTTTAAACAATACAGTACTAAAATTATGCAACCTTGCTTGAACTTGTTTTTACAAGGAATAAAAGAGTTGAAAGAATCAACCATTCAAATGGCATTAAGCATAGGGAATATACATACTCCGTTTAATGAGAAAATATTTGAAATTGAGAAAGACATTAATAATTTATTACCCGTTAAGGTTAAAGAACAACGAGTGAGCAACTTGCTCTAATCTTTAATGGTAGGAGGATATGTTTTAGTAATGCCTTTCATGAAAATGATTCCAACTTCTGTGCTTTAGGAATATTTTGCTTTCATGTCCATTGAAGGCTTACCAGGCAACTAGTTCTAGGTATGGAAGTCTGAATCATATGATTCTTGATTTGAATCACATGGTTCGATTCAATTTGGAAACAACATGATTTGAATCTTCATTGGAATCATTTTTCCCAATGAACTTGAGTCTGAATAACACGAATCACAGCTAGAACTAGAAGAATTGCTCAATTCCAGCAGTTCCTAATAGTAGATTGGCAATTTATAGCTCTTCCCCTATTTCTGATATAGAACCAAGTCAATTTCTATGTGACCCATTTTAAAAAACAGCCCATTAGGGAATTTTTTGAATTTTTTTTTTTTAAAAAAACTCCAAAACAGTGTTAGATCATATTCTCTCTTACTTTTACCTACATACATCTCTTGAAACCCTATTTTTCACCTTGAAGTCCTATCACCATCTTGAAATCCCAATCTTCATCATTTTAATATTGTGGTCTCCAATCAATTATCTTTTGAAACTTTATAATTTTATGAGTTTATGAGATTAGAGGAATATTATGTTTCTTAGCTTAAACTTATAATTTTTAATCATCTATGTTCACATTTTGAATCTAGTCTTATGTTTCATATTGCTTTATGAATCTTACCAATTCATAATTCACTTTAATTTATGAGTCAAAAAATTGACTAAACAATTTGTGATATGATTCGATAACCTTGGTTCCCAAAACATATTTTATTACTTTTCATTGATCCAAGCAGAAGATACAAGTATCTTCTTGAACACCATTTCCAATATCAACAATTTTTTAGTCTAATTAACTCATCTTTATTCATAAAGTTTCACTCAACTAAACATAGAATATGGGGATTGCTATAGGTTCTGCAAGTGGTTCTGTGCCTAGTTGAGTGAGAGTGAGAAGATGGAAATTAATGAGACTTTTGAGTTGCATTCACTTGCTTACTTTTATTGTTGTTCTTTGTTATCTTATAAACAGTATTAGAGGAGTGCCTTGCAACTTATGTGGAAACTATACCTTTCAAGACGATTACTGCATTCACACTTTTCCAAATTGCTTACTTGCTTGTTTGCTTCGGGATTACATGGGTTCCAATTGCTAGGGTTCTTTTCCTACCTATAGGCAGAACATGAATTAAATTAAATCTGTTGCTTTCTAATGAACAACAGACAGTCAAGACAAAACTAATTTAAATCCAATACCTTTCATGTCCTTTATTCTAGATTTGATATGGGTCAAGATTGTAGCTATGGCTTGTCTTTAATGCTCAACACATAGATTTCTTCATGAAATTTATTTAATAAAGATGCAAAGAGATTGTCCCTTGTTATCATTCTTGTTATTTCAATCCTTGCAAAATTCCATTCTTTATAGAGAAAATCTTTATTTATTTTTTCTGTAAAAAAAGTATCTTTTTTTTTTTTTACAGTTGCTTTGGTGAACCTCTCGTAGTTTTAGATGCGAACTACACAAGGTTTACTCTTGTTTGACAGCTCTTAATGGAAAATGGATGTTGTTTCTATTCATGAAAGTATCTTTAACTTTATTTTGGCTTGTTTGAAAGATGAACTATAGTATATTTTGAATGTATTTTTGGCTTGTTAAAAACATGAACTATAATATATTTTGAACGGCATCATTCCAGAGTTATCACAATGATGTTATTTTTTTCATGAGGATTTTGGCAATATAGCTAGGACTATTTAATATTTTATACTTAAAATACATTTAGTCTTCTCATAAGCATATTAGGTGTTCTTGTCTTTTATCTAGTTAGCTTATCTCCTACTTTTATGTTTGAATTGACTATTTAAAGAATTAAATTTTCTTTCAAGTTGTGTTTTATTCTATCCAAAAAAAAATAAAAAGAGATTATATGTTGGATTATAGATGGAATACATATGCTAAAAGTACCCAATGTTTGGCACTCAAGTGTTTGATTCAAGTTTAAACTTATCCATATAGATTATTGCTATGTTAAGACTTATTTTATTCATAACATCCTTTGTTTCCTTAATAAATAACCTAGATCTCTTCATGACATGTTAGGAAAATAAGCGTAATTATTTGCAAAATATTACATTCCACAGTTCTCATGATGTTTCTATTGTAGAAATTTTCACAAAATAGATGAGACTTTGTAATTAGTGGTCTAGGCTTGCAACCTATAACTAACATAACTATTGAAAGCCATGTAAATTCTTGTAAAGTTAATAGAAACGAGACAATTTTTTTGCCTTTTTTTAATATTTTGGCTCTAAATGATTTCAATGTTTCACCTAATTGGCAAGTCTTGTACCACACACTAAAATCTTTAGGCCCTGTTTGGGAAGCCTGTTTTTTTGTTTTCAAAAACAGTTTTTTTGTTTTTCTGTTTTCTGAAAACAAAAAAATCTGTTTG
>JANHAO010029492.1:0-10359 GCA_026873985.1 Saraca asoca
TTGTATATTCTATCTTGTACATTAAATGCTGATGTAATAGATTTATTGCATATGTAATTATCATTGTAACCTCCTTTCCTCTATAAATATGAGGGAGAAGGCTTCTGTAAAAGAGAGAACACAGGCAGAAACTCTACTAAAGCAGAAAAACTTGAGTGCTGTATCTTTGTATCTGCATTACCTCAATAACATATTACCATGGACGTAGGGTTTGGTGATGTTCAGATTTGGCCGAACCACATTAAACCTTGTGTCTCCTTCTTTGCTCTTCCCTTCTTCTTTGATTATTTTTCTGTTCTACTATATTTGAACCGGTTAGAGGTTAGAAATCCTGAAGAATCCCCCCGTTGGCTAGAGTTTAGATCATTACCAAAATTTGAGATTAACATTTTGGCATCGTCTGTGGGGATCTCACCTATTCTGGTTCATTCCTGCTACAATGGCCAAGGACAGAGCCACCAGAGCTTTGAATGCTCAACCCAGTCTTCCAGAGGGTTATGTCTCAATGATAGACTCATCTACTGCTCTTGTCATCAGAGCAACTACCGATGTCCCTCCAGCCACCACCACCGATGGTGCTGATGGAATGCAAACCTGGCTTCAGCGCCAGGAAAAACTTGAGCACATGATGGGAGAGCTAGCTAAAACAGTCATGATGCTGGTACAAGCATAAGCCTAGAATATCCAAGGGCTGGCTGAAGCCACCGTACCCAACGTTGAACATTCTGGTGGGGCCAACTAGGAGCAGACTTCACATTGCCATCCACATGGCTGGAGTGGTGAACCAAACCACCAAGTCTTTAGCCAAAGATTGAGGGGCTTAGATGTTTTGGTGGAAGACCTCCTTTAGAGGGTCAAGCATCTAGAGGAGCATTTTTAGAGTTAGAATGACTAAGGTCACTTTAGGGAGCAAACCCCTTTCTTTAGAGAGATCATGGAGGAACCCTTTTTGTGCAAGCTTAAAGTTCCAGCCAGTCCACTGTATGACTGAGACAGTGACCCATATAACCATATGGATTTGTTCAATATCCAGATGGATCTACAAGCCTATAACCTTTTGATTAGATGTCATGTCTTCCCCACTACCTTAGGTGAAGTTCCTCGAATGTGGTTCAGGAGCCTCTCAACTCGTAACATAAGCAGTTGGGAGGACTATCAAGAAAAGTTTGTTGATTAATACCGAGTGCTGCAGAAGTAACTCGTGCCCCCATGCTATCTCACTATGATCTTTCAGGGCAAGCAAGAAGCGTTGAAAGATTACATTACTCGCTTCAGGCACGAAGGCAATAATGTTGAGAAGCCTTCGGATGAGGCTATTCTGGCTGCCATCTTAATGGGACTCCACAGGGATGGAAAGCTATTCAAGAGTTTGTATAAGTCCCCAATTGGCAACCTAGGTGAGTTCTATGAGCGGGCCGCGAAACAAGTCAGATGGGATGAGACTTTTGGCTCGTAAAAAATCGAAACAAGTGGTTTAGCTCCGAATAGGAAAAGAAATAACTATGGGAATGGAAATGACAACCTTGAGTGCCAGCTTGCTAAAAAGAGCAAGGATGAATGACCCTTACTCCAAGCTCGCCACAACACTTATAGCATCTTGTCAGACACTTAGGACAAGATCTTCGCAATAGAAAGGGACAAGGAGGACTTCAGAAAGCCTCTACCCTTGAAAACTCCTGGCAAGTTCAGACTTAATTGGGGAAAATTCTATGCATATCACAATGAGTTCAGGCACATCACCTCAGAGTGTTGGGCTTTGAGAGACGCTATCGAGGATCTCATCAAAAGAGGTCGTTTGCATGATTATGTTGTGCAGCCCTCCAGGTAACAACATGAATCATCCCAATGGGATGCCGAGAAAGAGCAATCTCCTATTATCAGGACGATCTTTTAAACTCTTGTACTTATTTGTAAATTGTATGAACATTTTGAATATAGCTACTGATATCAAGTTTTCTTCTAACAGGTGACTTGTCTGACTGACACCCTTTTATTTGGGCACAAGATCGCCCCAACCATAAGATCAATCACCCTTTTATTTAGGCACAAGATTGTCCCGACCACAATATCGATCACCTTCTTATTTGGGCACAAGATCGCCTGGCCACAAGATCAACCACCCTTTTATTTGGGCATAAGATCACCTCGGCCACAAGATTAGCCAGCCACCCTTTTATTTGGGCACAAGATCATCCCAGCCATACGATTGGTCACCCTTTTATTTGGGCACAAGATCATCCCGGTCATACGATTGGCCACCCTTTTATTTAGGTATAAGATTGCCTTGACCATAAGATCGGTCACCCTCTTATTTGGGCATAAGATCGCCCCAACCACAAGATTGGCCACCCTTTTATTTGGGCACAAGATCGTCTTAACCACAAGATCGGCCACCTTTTTATTTGGGCACAAGATCGCCCCAACCATAAGATCGGTCACCCTTTTATCCGAGCATGAGATCACTCACTTGTCAAATTCGTAACTCTCATGCGAACTTAATTAAGTCACAACTGTCATGTGCACTTATCTATTTGGCCACGGGATCGGCTCGAGCATGAGATCACTCACTTGTCAAATTTGTAGCTCTCATGCAAACTCAATTAAGTCGTAACTCTCATGCACACTTATCTATTTGGCCACGAGATCGACCCGAGTACGAGATCACTCACTTGTCAAATTCGCAACTCTCATGCGAACTCAATTAAGTCGCAGCTCTCATGCACACTTATCTATTTGGCCACGGGATCGGCCTGAGCACGAGATCATTCACTCATTAATTTCGCAGTTCCCATGCAAACTTACTTTATTATCTAACAATTTTTGCACTAATGCGTTTATTCATTTGGCCACAAGGTCGGCCTGAGCACGATATCGCTCCAGTTCGCAACTCATGCTATCTCCTGACTACGTGCAGGTCACACAGATAGTTCAAACCGAAGCATTTGCAAAAGAAAGCAAAAATGAGCAAAATTGCAGAGAAGAAATTTTATTCATTAAAAGACCTCAATGAGGCAGATTTACATCAAAAAGCTCTATATACAGACTAAGCAAAATACAAAGGGAAAAACCTATGACTAAGAAGAAGGATCGGCCACGAAGGGCCGCACCTCAGCTTAATAGGAACCGCACGCCACAACTTTCTTCTTCCAATGCACAATCAGCAGCAGTGCTGCATCCTTTCATCTCCAACCACCTACTCCTCCTAAAAGAAGCTAATCAGGAAGCCCCAGGAGCTTGGCCAGCCGAACAAATGCCTCACGACGGGGCTAAGAGGACGCAGTCTGGGATCTATATGAGATCTTTCCATGTTACCTAGGAAGATGAATCCTCCAAGTTATCTATGCAGCAGACCATACACACCCTTGAGGAAGGCCAAGATGCCGAAAAAAGTGGAGGTTTATCGGAAGACTCCATAGTTTGCTTAAGCACAGAACCAAAAAGGATTATCTCTCCTTTATATAGAACCGCGACCATCTTTACTGAAAGATCTGGAACCATTCCCCCAACCATCTTCATTAATAAGCCTTGGAAAAGGCTAAGTTGACTCAACAATAGCCGCTAGACACGTGCTACCAGAAGCATAGCTTGGAATAGATGAAACGATAGTCTTGGGAAAAGACTTTGACTAATCGAGAACCAAAGAGTTTCAACTCCCAGCCCGATAAGCAAGCTGAGAGTTGCGGGGCTTATGTTGTATGTGAAAATTGGTTCAGTCTAAAAGAGCTCGTGAAAAGCCTAAGACCAATGAGAGGACTAACTCAAAGCACGCCCAGAATCGTTCCGCCATCAGGTCGCATAATGAAATGATCTCATCAAACAGAGCTCGTGCATGAAAAAGCGAGTTGAATCTCCCTATTCCCAGGGTCGGGCAAGCGACCTGGTTAACAAAGCATAACTTGTGACCTGAAAGCTCGTCGGACTGAAGACTAAATCATGTCTTGCCCCAACAGTCGAATGGGGTCCACTTGTAGAAGACAATCTACAGTAGCCAAAAAAGGAGATTTAGTCTGTATATTCTATCTTATACATTAAATGCTGATGTAATAGATTTACTGCACATGTAATTACTATTGTGACCTCCTTTCCTCTATAAATATGAGGGAGGAGCCTTCTGTAAAAGAGAGAACACAGGCAGAAACTCTGCTAAAGCAGAAAAACTTGAGTGCTGTAACTTTGTATCTGCATTACCTCAATAACACGCTGCTATAGACGTAGGGTCCGGTAATGTCCGGATTTGACTGAACCACGTTAAATCTTGTGTCTCCTTCTCTGCTCTTCCCTTCTTGTTTGATTATTTTTCTGTTCTATTATATCTGAATCGGTTAGAGGTCAGAGATCCCAAAGAATTCCCCCATTGGCCAGAGTTTGGATCATTACCAAAATTCGACGTCAATAGTAACCGCTCTATAGCATTATAAATAGAGTGGAACATAACATTGAACATATTAAGCACACTCCGTGTATTAACACTCTACCTTTTAGCATTCTACTGTTTAGTTTTGAGATCACTTGTAACTTCCTTGTAGAGCCAGTACATCATTGTGCCTTTTCAATTTATAACAATTTTTACCATTCTATTGGAGAATGTATTTGTTTTGCTTTGCTGTCATTGCCTTCATCAAAGCATGGAGATAAGAGCCACCCATTTACTGTGTACAAATCTACTTTTTTCTCAAAATTGAATCTTATATTGCAAATTTTGATGAAAATAGTATGCAATTTTTATATAGTTTATTTTTTTGTCACAATGTGTTGTATATCAACCCTTACATAGCATAGGTTGCTTATTAGTTTTCTTTTCATCTGAACACTAATGATATGTTTGGATAGAGGATAAAGAAATGAATGTTATTTTGAGGAGTTTTAGTAAAGGAGGGAAACAAGATAAAGAATCACGATTAACCCTTAAAAACCTTCCAAAATCCTCCAATTTAGAGGTTTTTGAAAGATTTATAGAACATCCAAAGAAGGGGAGGAGAAGTCGTCACCTAACCATCCATCTTTTCCTTTCCTTCACTCCAATTTTCTCTTATTGTCTTTCCTTTCTTTTCCCTCTTTACTCTCAAACAAAAGAAGTTTATGAAAAAGTTCCCCTTTCTATTTTCTTTATTTTTAATTTTCATTTTTCTTTATTTTCACTCTAACAAAAGAAGTCTATGAGAGTATTTAGTAAATAATTTTTTTTATCAACTTTTAGGTGATTTAAGGGATTTTAATTATTTGACTAAATTAATTAATTATTTTAAGTATTTAGTAGATAGTTATTTGAATTAACTTTTTTTGCTCTTAAAAAATTGGGAAACCTAACTTTTTTAATTAACTGATTGATATTTATGACACGAGAGATAATATTACCTTTGATCAATTCAATTTTTGACACTTCTACCTTCATAAATAGAAAAACCCTTAAATATAATTATAACTATTTATTTTTTAAAATAAAATCTAATAAATAATAGATTATAATTATTTATCTTTTAAAAAGAAATATAATAAGTATAATAAATTATAATAATTTATTTTTATAAGAAAAGTCTAATAAATAATAAATTATAATTATTTATTTCTTAAAAGAGAATATAAAAAATATAATAAATTATAATTATTTATTTTTTAAAAGAAAAACTAATTAATGTAATAAATTAGAATTATTTTTATTGAAATAAAATCTAATAAATAGAAAATTACAATGATATTTAAAAAAATTTGATAAATAATATTTTAAAATATAAAATATTATTAAAATAAAAAATATTTAAATAAATAATAAAATATATTTATATTTTTATATATCTTTTTACATATAAATATCTAATAGTAAAACATTTGATCAAGCCCTTTTTTTATAAATAATTAATATTATTAACTCATCAAATCAAATAATACAATTTCCTAATTGCCAACATTGGGGAAGCCTCACTTGCATTCTCTTGCCACGGTTTCTTCTCCGCGTTGTAATACGCTGCCGTGTCAGAATGGCTGCAACCGGTAAATCCGGTTCCCCAATGCATAGTCTAGATTCCTGCCTCCTTTTTCTTTCGCAATTTTTTAATCTCCAAAATCTTAAACATCCGCCCTCTCTTTCTTTTTTTTCCATTTTTTCAAAGAAAAGTCGAACATCAAAAGCACAGAACAAACAGATCCGTTCAAATCAATTCCTTTTCAACTAAGTATCAGCCCCTAGGGCTTATAAGGTTCGCCATTTTCATATACTTCCTCTTCTTCTTTCATCTCTGTTTGGTTCGTGAGAAACTGTGTATGGAAAATCAAGCTCCGTAAATGTGTGGTTTCGTTATTCTGACTTTCCTGTGATTCATTTTAGCTCTTGAAGTTCGAACTAGTATTTTCTAGTGTTGTTTGATAAATTTGTACCTAAGCCCTGCCCTGACTATAAGATTAGCTCTTTAATTTTGACATCGTGTTTATTGGTTTTATTCATTTTTACTTGGTTTCTAGAAAATGTCTCGAGCTGAGGAACTTTGGGAGCGGTTAGTCCGGGCTGCATTGAGGAGGGAAAGAATTGGCAATGATGCATATGGGCGGCCTGTTGGTGGAATAGCCGGAAATGTCCCATCTTCGTTAGCACAAAATAGGGACATCGATGAAATTTTAAGAGTTGCTGATGAAATTCAAGATGAAGATCCAAATGTCTCCAGAATCTGTATGTCTTCATTGCTTGCTTTATATTATTCTTTTTTTAAATATCTACTCTATTGTTACAAGAAAAAACTAGACAAGGTATCTGAGTGTGAAAGTAACGATTACTTAGTAAGCAAACAGGCGGGTACACCGGCTAAACAGCGCAAGTGAGAGGAAAAGAAGAATTTTTATCATTCTGAATTTACTCAATATTTTTGGCGTGGTTTTTGTTTAAAATTTCTTATGTTTCTCTGTGTTCTGGTGTTTTCCGTTTTATTCTCTTTTATTCTTTTCTTCTGTACTTCCTCCATCCCTCTATATTGATTAAGTTTCTTTTCCTGTAAAAATTACTATGATGCGAGTCTTGCGACCAGCCACAAATTTTCTGATGATGTATGCTGTTACATTTGCTCTCTTCTTTTGGAGTTCATCAATATTTCGGCATTTATTTGATTTTATTTCCCTTAAATATAAGTATTATGTTTGGCATTTTGATATGGCTTAACTTTGTTAATATAATCCCAATGCTGTATTGAAGTTGAACTTCATAACTCTTATGTTTTACAATGTCATAACTGATATATACATAAATATGACCATTGACAGTGTCTACCCTCTAGGATCTTTTTGCTGAATACATCTTATTTATGTGCAGTATGTGAGCATGCTTATTCATTAGCTCAGAATTTGGACCCTAACAGTGAAGGCCGTGGTGTTTTACAATTCAAGACTGGTTTGATGTCTGTCATTAAGGTATGATCTGGTTAAAGAGTAGTTCTTTTTGGAATACTTCGTGCAGAAATTTCAAGAAAATAACAAGTATACTGGCATCTGCATTTGTCCTTGGACCTGATATCCTTGTGATTTTGGCATGCCACAATTATTGTGAAACATGTTTGCTTTTGTGGCGTGTTCTGTCAAAACCTGAAATTGAAAGAGTTCCAATCATTCACCTCCTTTATCTTTGCAAGATAGATGGCTCCAATTTTTTTCTATTAATTGCATGAACTACCTTGTATTGTCATTCTCATAAATAGAGCATGGGCATTACAGCTGTTGCTGTTTAGTGGTACATTGACTGGATGTTTAACTTACAAGCCCCTTTTTTTTAATGTTTATGTTAAAAGAGATAGTCAAAAGAGATAGAAGAAACAAAAGATTAAAGAGAACAGAGGAGTCATGCTTTGGTTTAATGGTGACCCCTCCCACTTAAAGAACAGCATTAACTGTTGAAATCAAGGTTAAACATGCATAATAATTTTTTTTTAGAAAAAATAAAATATTATTAAAAGAAGAATGAAGATGTTGGTAAAACGTTACTAAACATTACTAAAACACAGATTCCCTGTTCTATATGTGAGCGTCTTTTTGCTTTAATAATGTTCTTGAATATATATATATATATATATATATATTTTGGCTGCTGTCATTTATATACTCTGATAATTTGCTTAAATTTTCAGCAAAAGCTGGCTAAGGGTAGAGTTGGAACTATTGATAGAAGTCAGGACATTGCACGTTTGCAAGAGTTCTATAAGTTCTACAGAGAAAAGCATAATGTGGACAAACTAAGAGAGGAAGAGATGAAGTTGAGGGAATCGGGAGCTTTCAGTGGAAACCTGGGGGAGTATGTTGCTGAATTAACTAAAGAACATGATGCCTATTTAATATTAATCTGTGCTTTCTCTTTCTGTCTTCCATAAAAAAATAGAAAAGAGAAGAAAAAAGATCTAGACATTGTGGTTTGACTGTTATGGTATTTCATTTGTACTATATTTGTGTTTGCTGCGCTTATTCCTTGGCACATTAATAACTTTTTCTGTTGAATATAGGTTGGAGCGGAAGACAGTGAAGAGGAAAAGAGTTTTTGCTACATTAAAAGTTCTAGGCACTGTACTTGAACAGTTGACGAAGGAAATTCCCGAAGAGGTTGGCTTCCTAGTTATATAGGCAGATGCTTTCCTTGCTTTCTTTTTTTTCTTGTGAAGCAGGTTTCTCCAAAGGTTGTAATATAGCTATGCAAGTGTTATTGTTCTTTTCTTGCAATATTATGAGAGAAAAAGGAACATAGTGAGTAAGTGTTGGTGAAAAGATGCTTTTGAAGAACTTTTGTGCCACCTTTAATAAAGAAGTGGTAACTTCTTTGGAGAATGTGCTTATTCCTTGCATGTCTTTGCTGTCTCAGCTCTAGTTCTTCATTCTTCGGGATTGCCGTCAATCAAGGAAAAGGGAATTCTTTAGAAAATTCTGTAACAGTCGCAACTGAAAGAGACTTCTTTTCATTAAATAGATAGAAGCAACTTTGCTGTTTGAATGTTCATAAGGCATTTATATGAATGATTGATCTAGATTGTAGATATAGTTGAAATATGTTGTTTCATATTGGGGACCTTTTTGATGATGCTGTGTTTTATTTTTATTTTATTTTATTTTTTCTTTGCTTTATGATGAGTTAGGTTATGGTTATAAAGATGACTAGAGTGCACATGTTGAAAACATGTTTCAATACGATGCTCCCCATCAATTTTCTGTTGCCCATTAGAACATGTTATTGTGCTACTGCTGCTTATTGCTTGGTGAATTATGTATTTTGGTCACTGGAATTTAGTATCTTTTTAACGGTTTTTCTATTTCCTGCAGCTGAAGCAGGTTATGGAATCAGATTCTGCAATGACAGAGGATTTAATTGCTTACAACATCATCCCTTTAGATGCTCCTTCCCTAACAAATTATATAGTGTCTTTGCCTGAGGTTTGAGTTTATTTGTTTCAGATTCCAGAGTTCATTGTTTGTCCTTGTTCTTAAATAATTTTATTGCTAGGCACAAGCTGCAATCTCAGCCCTGAAATACTTCAGAGACCTACCAGAGTTGCCTGCGGGTTATCCAATTCCTGGAACAAGGAATACCGATATGCTTGACTTTTTGCAGTACATTTTCGGTTTCCAGGTCAGTAAATGAATGTTTTATGTGGCTTTTAAATTGGGACTGATGTGGTGGTTTCAATGTTTCATCATTTTATTCTTTCTTGTTCTTCAGTTAAGTTGTCTGATTATGTTTTGCCTAGGAATCACGCATGATTCTTTTCTTTTTTTTTTTTTTTTTTGGGGGGGGGGGGGTCCTTTTTATGGAAGTATAAGCATAAGCTAGAACTCAAATGAGTCTGTCTAGTCCCAATTCTTAGCTGTTGGCTACCTGAATGTTTGTTAAATCTAACTAGGATAGTGCAGGCATTTCTTTTCTTCCAACTTCCCAACATTGACATGATTTATAGTATCCATGCTTTGTATAAAAAAAAAAAAATAGTATCCATGCTGGCTGCAAAAAATTTTTTTTTGTTTTGTCCGCTTGTGTGAAACTCCACAGTGGAAAGAAATTAAGCTTATAAGCATCTGGGGCTGAACTTGTTTGCATTTATGTTTATCTATTCCAGTGTGTGAGATCTTGTACCTGTGTATTTACGCTTGTATATTATGTACTATGTATATGTTCTTATTTGTTTTATTTCTTTTTTAAGAGCGAGGGAACTAGAAATGTTATTGCCCTTGGAACAATACCACTGGCAACCATTGAGAAGTTCAATAAGATAGTAAGTTCTTAAACTTGCAAATTTTGTTATATTTTCCTTCATTTTTTGTTCTTTCATGTGCATATGCCGCATTATCTTAAGTAAAAACCTCCTTTATTTTCAGTATAGTGTGAATTTGCTGTATTTAAACATA
>JANHAO010029493.1:0-10364 GCA_026873985.1 Saraca asoca
TCATCTTTTATTCTTCTTTACTTCCTACTACTTTCTCCCTTCTTCAACCAATCTAGATAGTTAAAGTGTAAAAGTTCCAGTAGTTCAAAAGAAGCAAGACTTCCCTATGGGATCGACCCGTATTCGCTGATTTTCTATTACATCTACGTCGTGCGCTTGCGGATATAAGATAAAAAGCTCTTATCAGAGACCCCCTTCTTGATGGTATATAGATGCGAGGTAATGATCCTAATAGAACTTAAGGTGGCATCATAATGAAGGATTACCTTTAATCCGAAGGATAACAACCAATTGCTCGCCATGAATTTAGATCTCGTAGAAGAAACAAGGGAGAGAGCTTGCCTCAGGGTCGTAACCTACCAATAACGGGTTGTGAGATATTACAACCAAAGGATTTGAGCTTAAAGCTATAAACCTGGTGACCTTGTTCTACATCTTATCCCTCCTGGTGCTCGCAAAGCCAACGAGGTGACCCTAGGGCTGAACTGGGAGGGCCCGTACCTTATTAAGAAAGTTATTGGCCATAGAGCTTATCATTTGATAGACATGGATGGGATAGAGTTCCCTCAAGCCTAGAATGCTAAGCATCTTCGTCGTTACTATCAATAAAGACCCCCAATATTTGTAAAAATAATTCAAAAACAAGTGTAAACATTCAAGTAATTCTTTGAATTTTTATATTTGTATTCATTTCTGAATAAAAGCCTCAATAAAGTCTTGCACAAGAAGTAAGTGATGTATTATATGAGGAGTATTACTTGAAGCAGTCTACTGAGTACTCATCCTTACACAAGTTTATTGAGTTTCATGTATTCGAGCAGGGAAGTCGTGGAGAGCAAATAAGAATTCATTCAGTGTTATTTCAACAAAGTTAGTTCATACAAAGTTTGAAGATTCATTTCAAAGTTCGAAAGAAAAAAATACAAAGTTATAAAAAGTTATGGCCTAAGGAATTAGAGCTTCAAGAGTTGGGCCTTTTTGAGACAAATGGTCAGCAGAAGGAACAACAGGGTCACCCGTCGCCTGATTTTTAGTAGCTTCAATGATTTGTGAGCTACTCTCTCTTTGGGAAGCCCCCTTGGCAAAAGAAGCTTCAACCACAGACCTTGTACCTTTTCTAGAAGACTTGGCCTTAGTAGCCCTCTTTTTGAAGCATTCCCTAGCCTCAAGAGCCTATTTGTCGAAGAAAGAGAAGTCCAACTTCGGATGCTACTCCCACAGGGTGTAGAAAAAAGAGGCACTAGTCTTAGACTTCGCATTCTCTACTGCTTCTGCAATGAGTGAGGCAATCTCTGCCTTGACTTTGGCAACCTCCTCCTTCTCAAGAGTAGCTTTCTTTTTGGCCATCTCCAGCTCTTTCAAAGCTTTTTTGGCTAGTTGCTCCGTTGCCCTTGCTTGTTGCTTTGCCAACTCAGCTCACTGTTCCACAATCTCAGCCCGCTGCATCACCCATTTCGCACATTTGTGAGCCATGTCCTAGTCGATCCTGCTTTGGATAGATCATTAATTGTCCTACTGAGGTTTAGTGCAATGGCCTCACAATCTGTCACTTCACAAGATAGGGCGGCCTCAGCATCTTTCACCTTTTCCCTCAATTCTAGTACTTCAGTGGAGACAATAGCCAACTCATCCATTAGCTTCACCTTCTCCTCATCCTGAGCTCGGAGCATCTCATCCAGCTTCATCATTATTTACAAGTTCTAAAAAGCCACATAGCCAAATTAGAATATGAAGAAAATAGAAGAACTAGGATAAAAGGATTCCACTTAACACTAGCCATGATGAGATGCGTAGCCCACCAACCCCCCAGCCGTGAAGTCTTCTGTGCTAACACTTGGATCCTGTTATAAGGCTCTAGGATCATTTCAACATTATCCACGAAGATGCTGAGGTACTCCTCAGTCTTAGAGCTGGGCCTAGTAGGTTACTCCACAACTTTGACCTTTGGAGTCACTCCTTTGTGGGTAGTAACCTTCTTCTTCCCTTTGTCCATTTTTCTTTTTTAGCAGGAGACCCAGAGGGGGTGGTAACATCAACTGCAGCAGTCACCTTAGGCTACAAAGTAGGAACTGACTCTTACAAAGGAGCTATTGCCAAAGCTAAGGGTTGGTTCTCAGTAATAGAAGCCATGTCAGCATCCGTGGCCAAGGTGGTCTTGTCCTTGTCAAGGTCGGGGGTTGGCATCCTAAGGATAGGTTTCATTATGCTCTTGTAATCCCCAAAATTAGCTGGACCGACCTCCTTCACCTGATGGATTCCTATCTCCCTTGTGAGCTTAGTATTTAGAGTCGGAGCATGCTTTTACCAACAAAGGAGACTTTTGTCAAATTGCAAGTCATTTTTTAGGATGTTCGTGACTGTGATCTTATTCAATACCTCGAGCTCCTTAACCCTAAGAGTTAGATGCTTACCGATCCCATCTACAAAATAAGGCAAAAGTTAAAATTAGAGAAGCAAATGTGCAAATGTGAACAAGTCATTAAACTCACATGTCCTCAGCTCACTCACCAAGAATAAAGACAAAATTGAAATTTTTGAGGTCGTGCAAGGATAGACACAAGATGTAGAACCAATGAGTTTTATAATTTCCTACATTGGATTTCCCTTTGGAGTCCTTCGGCAGCAATATTTTCTTGCACTCAGTTGGTTGAGCCGAGAGATAATAAATCCCATCTGAAGAGCTTGTGCTCCTAATGCTGTACAAGTAACAAAGGACCTCGACTGACGGCGGTGGGAGATTATTCCTTAAATATACTAATGCCAAGGCGATGAGCTGGGTGTAAGAGTTAGGAGTAAGCTAGAATGGACTGAGTTTAACTTTATTAAAGAAATTAATAATAAATAGATGCACTAGGAACCTTAGCCTAGTAACGAGGTGTAGAAAGTTGATGGCAATGAACCCCTGAGGTAGATAAGGAGCATAATTGTCCTGGGAAGGCACCATGACACAACATCCTTAGTGGAGCCGGAATGTCCGGATCGTGGTTAGGAGCTCATGGTAGTGAACAAACAAAATGTGCAGACTAAACACTTAATGATCAGAAAGTTGCTCACTCACAGTGGCCTCTTGACCCTCAACAGGGTCTGGACGAGCAACAAAGTCCCCAACGACCTCACCACTCCTCAAGGTCATTTCATTAAGATGTTGCGCCCGTTGTGCCAAAGAGCCAGGCTTGTCATCGTTCCCTACTCGATGACACCGACATCTATGACCTCGGCCATCTACACAAAGGAAAAAGAATGGTCAAGTCACTACAAGCAGACCGTACCTAAAGAATTGAGGCTAATAGTTTCCTATGCTATAGGCCATGTGCACCTCGGGTCACCACATCTAAGATCCAGACTCCAGAATACAAAGGGGACTCAATTGTTGAACCACAAATCCAAAAAACAAATGTAAGACTCGAAACGGTAATCAAAACCCTAGAGTCTAGTGATAGATCAACCAAATAAGTCAAAACAGGCAAAAAGAAAATCCATAGATAAATAACTTCAACCAGTATTTAGGATTTTTTAGCCGCAAGCAAACAAGTCTCACAAACCATAAAGCAAAGAAGTTCAAAAACCATAAGCTATAAAGGGAACAGCTCATTCTGATTAACTAAAGCAAAAAGTCTAAAGATGCGCGTGGAAGTGTTTTTCGATGAAGAGAACCCAAATAACAATTGGGGAATTGGAACAGCGCTAGTGGCAACAAATAGCAATAAACAGTCGTGAAATTTGACAAAGAGAATGGACAAGAAGAGTTTAGGAGTTTCAAGTTTCAAATGACAAGTGAGAGTGAGGAAAGAGTCTCTTCAGCTTATTTGACATGTAGTGCCACCATTAGATCTGGGAACCCATCAGCTACCCATGATCTGACAGTCTAGCGAATGCCAAGAGCAAGCTAACAACAGCATGGCATGCATGACTATCAGAAGCAAGAGCAATTATGACAAGCTAGTGGCAAAAATCGAAGAGTCATAGACAAAGTAAGTAGGAGCATGCCAAACGACTAGCAGGATTGCAGATCATGAGTGACGGACCAAAATTCCCAACTTAACCCACATCCAAGAAATGTTAGCCATGCATCAAACTCTTACGCAGACAGCATCCAAGAAGTGCCTTCGGTACCAAACTCTTGCGCAGAGAATGCCAAAACCCTGTGTCTAAGAAGTGCTAGCCACGTACCAAACTCTTATGCAGGCCACATCTAAGAAGTGCCTTTACCACCAAACTCTTACGCGGATGACACCAAAATACCACATCCAAGAAGCACTAGCCACGCACCAAACTCTTCCACGGGCTGCATCCAAGAAGTGCTTTCGGCACCAAACTCTTGTGCGGACAACACCAAAACCTCACGTCTAAGAAGTGCTAGTCATGCACCAAACTCTTGCACAGGACACATCCAAGAAGTGCTTTTGGCATCAAACTCTTACGCGGATAAAGACACATCCATGCGACCTACCTGGGCATTCAATCCCACACCAGTGAAAGTGCTCAAGCACTCTAATGCTCAGACTCATGGCCAACAATGGCACTTCGGTGCTCAAATTTATTGCTAACTAAGATGAGCTAATGTGATCGATTAGTCATCCAACATAGGACATATCCTTTAAGTCATAATTTATTGACTGAAGTCCATTCATATAAATTTAATTAATATCACTTGAGGTCAATTGACCCAACGAGCACTCATTTTATCTAACGATTACTAAGTTATGATTTGCAAAGACTTATTTATGTTGCTAACTACGACCTACTGAATCGCTAATGTTGTGTGCTTGGCAAAAACAAGAAATAAAATGTAAAGCTTCATTACAAAGCCTCTTTCAATAAGGTAAATTTACATGAAGGACCGAGGGTACAAATCAAAGTAAACCTATAGTAGACTGAGGAAAAGCTGAATCCCAATGAACAGTAGGATCCATAAGCAAACCGAGCTACTCTAACCCTTCCTTAACTTCCACTCGAGCCAGCAGATTATCCAACTTGAGCATCCCTGAGGTGCTTAGAGTGAGAGAAGCGGTATCTAAGACAAGAAGGATGGCTACTCCAATTTCCTCTAGTCTTCTTGAGCAAGAAAAGCATCCTTCAGCTACCCGGAGGCTTAAGGACACCTAATGCCACCATGTAAGGAGGCAAAGGAACACAGCTAGAAGACCTGAATTCCAACAAGCCATAGAGTCAGCAAGCAAGCCTAATAGTTTCGACTCCTCTTTCCTATCCTCCTTCCAAGCTAAAAGCTCCTCCTTCAACCTCGCAACCCCTAGGCGCTTGAAAAAAGCAAACAGTTAACTCGCCAAAGGGAAAAAGAGCAAAAAAGAAGGAGCTAAACTTGTTAGCACCATGAGGAGGTCATGAAAAAATTCCCAGAGTCCTCTAAGAGGAATACCCTGTAGGAGCCTTATGCAGCAAACCATACATAGCTTAGAGCGCATTGCCAAAGGCCAAAGCTTCAGAAATATGGAGAGCTCAGTCAATGTACCTATCTGGTTATTATTTAAAGCAAGGAAGGAGGCTTCTCATGCCTTATATAGACTAGTTCGACCTCACAGAAGAGTCCAGAGGAAATCCGGCTAACCTTCATCGAGCGATCTAGAGGGAAATAAGGCTGCCATACTAACGACTATAAAACATATACAATAGAAGGTATGGCCTGGTACAAGTAAACTGAAAGACTGAAGTCTAAAATGACAACATGATAGATTGAGTGTAGAAACTTAACAATGCTGCAGACTGTAGAGGAAGACTTTGCCAGTAAACTACAACTCCCAATCCACAAAACGAACTGAAAGTTGAGGGGCTTATATTATGAGTATTTTCTGGACAATGCAAATTGGGTTGACAAAGGCCTAATAGGGGACAAGTCCAACCAAAAAAGGCGTAGGACATAAGAAACTGAGGTCACTTAGTGAGGACACCAACTCACCAACCACAAGCGTAGGACACAAGGCATGGCCAAGACGACAACCTCAGCTCACTAGAGATGAGTTCCAATTTGCTAGCCAAAGTAAGTTGCTCAACACAGCCTCAAGTCACTAAGATAGTGAGCCAAGTGTAAGCGAAGATACCTAATCAGCAGTTGATGGCACATATTCCTAACCTACAGGTCAATCCCCAAAACTAACACATCTACCCCCTAACCATTTGACAATGATTTACTTAGCATTTATTGCCCAACACCAAGCATTAATTGCCCGAAGCGGTGGAAATGATAGCCTTACTATTTATCAAATTACACTCGTAACCTTCCCTACTTCTATAAATAGAAGGGGGGATCATTATAACAAGTAAGTAAGAAATTATATATAGACACTCTGCTAAAACAATGAGAGAGCACTTATATAGTGAGAGAGCACTGATATTATAACTTTGTTCAACTAAATAGAGAAACCATAGTATTACAAAAAATACAAACCATCGTGGACGTAGGGATCATACTGACTTTAGCCAAACCATGTTAAAAAGCTTCTGTGTCCATTGTTCTTTCCCCTTCTCACTTTTTTTCCTGTTAAAACTTGTGTTATCAGTTTATAGTTTGGGGTGTTGGAGAACTATTTAGGTTAACTAAGATTTAGGTTCACTAAACCAAATTTTACAGTCAATAGCTCTCCTACCCTTTTTGATTTTGACATCAAAGTTGCTCTGGTGGTCTATCACTACCATTGCCTAAATTGTTCTTTACTTGCATGCTGCTGAAATTCATCGGGGAGAGCAAACTATTCACCACTTAGCCTAGCCAAGTACATGATGACCTCTATTTGAATTTGAAACTTTGTAGAAACACAAAAACCAAAGCAAGTAAAATTGTACCAAAACACTGTATTGTTAAAGAAATACAATTATCAAAATAAAATGGTTAAATTATGTCAAACAAAGAAGGAATAATGGCCAAGAAAGGAAAAAAGGGATACAACAATTGCTCAGAACTCTTATGATCATGCAAAAGAAGAAAAACTCATTTCTTTCGAGTCTTATACTGCTACTGTTTGCGAAGGTAACATGTAGCCATTTGTCCTCATCCTTCGTGAGAATCTCACCGTATTCCCCAGAAAAGAACACGTTCACTTCACATATAATTTTCTTATTTTACCTTGTCTCTTGTACATATATCATAATAATAATTACATTAAATTCACTTACATGTTAGAAGTTTCATTAGATTACATTGTGTCATTAATACTTGTATAAAAAATAATATCTGCTCTTTATAGTGTCCTTGAAAAATCATAAATTTCAAAACCTGAGCAAATGGAAATATCACGAAATGACACTTGAAAAGTAAGTCAGCTTGTTTATTTGTTATCGTTGGTATATTTCTAAAATTTAGGATTCAATAGTTATCTCTTATAACTTTTAAATTCCACATTGAAAACTTTGTTATCTTGATTTAGATCACAATTTATGTACACACAAACTCGATCATGTTTTTTATTTCCAAATTCACATCAAATCTATAATTATGAACAAATGACTCTCCTAATGGCTCTAGAGTGGCTACTAAAGTCTTCCATAATAAAAATTACATATCCCAAATCCCATAGGTCTTAGACGATGCCTCTCAGAGTGAAATAGTAAGGTGAGGAAATAGAAAACTCATGTTTTTCATGGTCGTAAACGAAAGCATGAATTTTTTCTAATTTTTCTAAATATTTTGCTTTACTTAGAAACAATTTGGAGATCTCATCTCAATTAACTAATAATCTTGATTTAAGGAATAATTATATACAAAATTAATTTGCAGATAATGTATTCATCAAATATCAATTAACCACCATCACTAATTCATTTAGGATTAATTTCTTTATTTATTTCAATTAATTATTTAAACAAATCAAAGAATTAATGGATAATATGATTAAAAATAATCTCATACAGCATGCCTATGTGAATGCATCACATATCATGCAACATCTTCCACTCATACACATGGGCATGTATGCTTCTCAATCTAATGTCTATTTTATCTATCAATCATAAGGAAAATGGAGTGTGCAACCACACTAGAAAGGTACCGATGAGTAAATGACATATTAAATCACCATCTAACTAGCATGATACTACTTAAGTCTCGTTATACCCTAAATTATCTACTTACACTAGATTTTTGCACATTTAATCCCTCTTAAATATAAAGCCATGCAAAAACTAATCCATGTCCTTTGTGCTCATAGTTACCTTAACTTTGCAAATTTTATGTAATCGCCCAAGCAATGAGCCACAAACCCATAGGTGTAAAATTAAATGATTTTTCCTTAGATGTTCATGTCAATCCACCAAGTTTAAGTTACTTTCCTAGACACGTTCCACTAGATTGCATGATTATTGGTCTTTGGAAGTCAAGCTAAAGTAGTAATTAACACTTTACCTTAGATTCATAACATAGGTCAAAGTCCCAAAGGGTATGAATGTAGAACACAAGTCCTATAGGGCTCACACAATGACAAAGTAGGAATCCATTTGGTCACTCCCTAATATTAGTCATCTTGCAGCACATACAGTATGAAATTTATGCTATGGTAGAGCTCTCACTTAGGGCTTGTCATGCTTTAATATTATACCATATAAAACTCAAACTAGTCTTCATAAAGTGACTAGTTTAAAACACTATTGCAAATCCTACTTTATATAAGCTACATAAAAGTGTGAACATCCTCTTTACTTAACTCTTTAAGCCTCATCCTTGTTCACAGCTAAAATAATAAGATTTTTTTACCACAAATCCTTATTTGCTACTTAAGTAATAAGGAGATCACCTACACATAATACCAAGTGATCATTTAAGTCTCATCCTATCCTCTACTCAAGTGTTGGGGCAAATTTCCCCATATGAAAGGAACAATACAAGCCTCTAATTAACCTTTATCATAAGTTAATAAGTAATAGGAAAATAACTACATTTTACCAAAAAAAAAATAATAAAGTAGAACACAATAGTATATTAAATGCTCACCAAACTTAAACCTTTAACATGCTTACGAAAAGCATCTCTTACAATAGGTTTAATTAAAGATATCAACAAACCCATCACTAATGTTGATATACTTTAGGGAAACTACTCCATATGCAATGAAATTATTTGTAAACCATTAAAAGCTAGGAAACACATTCCTAATTCTTGCTATAATATGAAGTAACTCATCCTTATAATATAAACACAAGGCTCACTATGAACTTACATTCATTTACATGTAAAAGCTATTATTATTGCTAGCTTTAGACTCTCACTCAAATAGTACAAAACCATATTTTAGGCATCTATTAGATTTCTAAGTATCCCATTAACTGCTCCTTAATGTGCAATCTGATGACTACTTTAAAATCTACTGACCATGCAAATGTCAAGCCGAGTATGCGTCACAATGTTTATCATACTAACTATGCATTCACATATAGAGCTTTTTCCATTTGCATCATTTCTTCTTATATCTTAGGATATTGATCTAAGGTTAAGTAAAGGCTCATATCTTTTGAAGTATCCATGAGTATGAAATCAAGTATGTGAAAATATTCTAAGATCCCTAAAATTTAGGTTTCTTGAGACAAACTCAAGAATCTCTTAAAACAGTCTTTTAAGATTTTGACCTCAAGGATGCAGTCTACTTGATCCAAACATCTCATTTCAAATACAAAAGGTAGCTACCTTTTAGTTGCATGCATCAACTCTAGATTAATCCTAGCAAGAAGGATGAGAGACTTACTCTCTATTCTCTTGACATATACATAATGACCCTATTCAAAAATAGTAAAGCTTGCCATTCTAGAAGCTTTATGAAATTGAATGTACCATTGACTAGATGAATGTTTAAGTCTATAAATGGATTTCTCTAATTAAGTGACAAACATGTGCATTTGTCCTTTAGTTCCAAAGCTAATGGGTGAATCCATATAGATCTCTTCATCTAGTTCTCCACTAAACAAAGTTATATTCACATCAATATGTTGTGGCACATTAGAACCCTTTCAAGTTAGGAGAAAAGTCTTTGTGTTAACTTAGAAAAAGTATATTTACTTGTGTCATTAGGATTTTAGCTTAAAATTCTCTTTAAGGGGAGTGTCTGGTGATCCGAGATGGGTATCAAGGCACTAGTCTAGGGTATCAAGTGTGTGGCCATGAGCCTGTAGGTTTGCTTGGCCAAAAAGGGGCAGCAAGGGCCGAAAATTTCAAAAAAAATTCTCCCTTTTGGCTGAGCAAATCTCCCATAAATCCACTGCTATGAAGTCTCAAAACAACTTAGATCAAATCTAGAGTAGAAGAAGAGCTTACTAACCTTCAGTCCAGCTCTTTCACAGCAGAAGACTTTAGATCTTCACACCAGGAAAATCCTCTTCATGGCCTCAAAAGCTTCCTCTCCAAGTACTAGCTTGTAGAAGAGCTT
>JANHAO010029494.1:0-10361 GCA_026873985.1 Saraca asoca
CACAAGCTTCCGTTGCAAAAGGAGCTCAACTAAAGGTTAGTTTTGCTTTCCTTCTTCTTAGATTTGTTGTGCAACCTCTAACAATAGGATCTTAGGGAGTTTGGTTCGGCCATGGGTGTGTTTTATTCAGAAAATTTTTGAAAAATTCTACCCCTTATGGTTCTACCAAAATCTACAGTGCCACCATGAAAGTCCGTCATCATTGCAATTTTTTCCAAAAAAGAAAAAAAAACCCTACAACAACCATCTTACTATCAAGCAACTCCACCTTAGTCAAACATCACAAGCTTTACTAGAGTCTAACCACAATTTTCTTGTCTGCGTACATCTCTATCATTTGTGAGAACATCAAATCTTGTAGACACTCTCATGAACCAGATCTTCAAAACACACGATCTCTTCAATTGCATGCATCTTCATCATCTGCTAGAAGACAAAACCTCATGAACACTAATACAAACTAAATCTTCAAAACACATATAGCAAGTACTCTTCACAACTAACAATGATGTCTTCATAAATCTTCTTCTCTAAGCATAAACATAATATAGGTATTCCCCCTCTTCCCTAGCACTAGTGCCTTCTCTAAATCTTCTTCTCCATCATCAATTGTAACTCTTTCACTCTTGCTTAGGCCAAAAAATCTACCTTCATTTGTCCACTGCATCACTCATCATCCTCTTAAAACTTTCACATGGAATTAAACTAGCTACCACTACTACATGCATCAACTCATGCAAGCTCAAACTGGCTATCTCCATAGCATTACCATTCATCAAGCTCAATTCTTGTGTGACATAAAACCAAGCTATTGCTATCTTGAATTAACACTTTCATGTGGAACTGAACCCCACCACTCCAAACAAACTAGTATCAGGCAACTGAAATAATTAAAGTATCTTAATAACACAAAAATAATTTAACATGGAAAAGCCTCAAACTTTAAGGGAAAAAAAATCACAGATGAGAAGAGATCCACTATATTATCAAGATAAGAGGATAATGTGTGTGAATGTTCTTAACTATAACCCCACAACTTCCTAACCATATCTTTACATCTCTCTCAAACCTCTTTTAGAATTTCCATGTAACCTATATAGACACTCATTACATTATCTCTCTTGTATCTCAACAAATATTTATAATTCAAAATATTTTGTTGGCAAACATTCACAATCCTACTCTAACTCAAAAACCTAACTTGAATAGAAAGATAACTTGTAATAGGAAACTAACACTAATTAATAACAATTGGAATTTAGGTCAAACTTAACAATCTCCACCTTGACACAAATTCTACCATCTTCTTCAATTTGCATGCTTCATCGATTTCCAAAAAAGACTATTCATGGGATGCCACCATGAAAGTTTAGCATCATTGCAATTTTTTTTAAAAAAAATTGCAATATCTATCTTACTATCAAGCATCTTTACCTTAATCAAGTGTCATGAGCTTTACCTAAGTTTATTCACAATTTCTTAGTCTGCAGGCATCTACATCATTTAAGGGAACATCAAACCTTGTAGACACTCTCATGAATTAGATCTTCAAAAGACATGATCTCTTTATTTACATGGATCTCTATCATCTATAGGAACACAAAACCTCACTAATACTTTCATGAGCCAAATCTTCAAAATACACATAACAAGTACTCTTCATAGCTACCAATGATGTCTTCACAAATCTTCTTCTCTAAACATGTACACAATATCGGTACTTTCACTCTTCCCTAGCACTGGCATCTTCCCTAGATCTTTATCTCCGTCATCAACTACAACTCTTTCACTCTTGTATGGGCCTAAACATGTACCTCCACTTCTCCACTACATCACTCATCATCCTCATAAAACTCTCACACAAAATAAAACTAACTACCACCACTACATGCATCAACTCACGCAAGATCAAATTGGCTATCTCCATAGCATCACCATTCATCAACCTCAATTCATGTGCGACATTGAACCAAGCTCTTGCTATCTCGTATTACCACTTTCATGTGGAATCAAACCTTGCTCTGATATTACTTATTGGAAAAAATATCACCACTCTAAACAAACTAGGAACATGCAATTGAAATAATTAGAAGAGTTTAATAATACACAAACAATCTAACGTAGAAAAGCCCCAAACTCTAAGGAAAAAAAATCACAAATGAGAAGAGATCCACTATATTATCAAGATAACAAGATAATATGTGTGAAAATTCTCAACCATAGCCCTACAACTTTCTAATCACTATCCTTACATTTCTCGCAAACCTCTACAAGGATTCCTACATAACCCACATAAGCATTCATAATATTATCTTTCTTATACCTCAAACTCTTGTCCATAATAAATATTTATAATTCAAAAAATATTTACCTAGCAAGTATTCATAATCCTACTCTAACTCAAAAACCTAACTTGAATAGGAAAATAACTCATGATAGAAAAACTAACACTAATTGATAACAATTAGAATTAGGTCAAATTTAACAAAGAATGCCATGATGTAGCCCAAGATTCCACTAAGAGAGGCTGAATTGGTTTTAAAATTTTATAATTTTTCACTTTTCAATTTTCACAAAATTTTAATAACTTGGAAACAAATAATAAAAAATTTCATAGTCTAACACAAGCAATTTAAAATCTTATACATTTGATGCTCAACATCAAATTGAATAATAGTGATTACAAAAGATATTAAGTGCAGAAAAATAAATTGTAGAAAATTAAAAGAAAAGGGTTAGAGAGATTAAACACCAATTTTTATAGTGATTCCCTTTAAGGTCCACTGCAAGATATATATCTACTCTTTAAACTTGAACAAGCTTGGTTCTATTATATCAAATTCCTCCAAGTTTAAACCTTACACTTGAAAAAGTCTTTACAATGGTTGTAGCTCCTAAACAACCAAAACCCCTTTACAATGTGAAAGGCTGTAGTTCGTGATTTATTAGATTGATTTACCAGAAAAACAAACATATGAACATTGTATTTAGATTGCTTTACTTGCAATCAAAATATTCCCATTGAACAAATGGCAAGCTGTTTGAGGCTATTGTTTGTACCATGATTCATCTTAGAATCAATTCAATGTAAATGAATATATAATATCTATAATAAATGACAAAAAGGAAATTAGGGGAATCTAGTTGAAGAGTCTATTTCTAGGAATTGGAAATTATCAGATTTATTAGATTTTGCTTTGTGTTGACGTCTAAAATCGGTTAACCTAAGTCCGACACCTTAAACTGTAAATTGTGAAAGCGAATTTGCAAGGAAGAGAGAAAAAGAGAGAAAAAATAAGGGACACTAAAAGCTTTTTAACGTAGTTCAACCGAGTGCAATACCTACGTCAACGGTTATGTTATTTCTCTACATATTTTAGCATAATAACAGTATATTGTTATTCCTCTCCTTTTACAATGATTTTAACCCCGTTTTTATAATAGCTGGGGTGTTACAATGTATTCCATAACAGAAATGAATCATAAATTAGTTATAACGGTAAATAATGGAAAATAATTGAATGGTCTTTTCTGGATTGATGGTTGGGAGGGCATGCTTCGAGCTGTGGGCTAAATCTCTTCCTTAACGACCTAAGGTTACTGCTTTGACCCTTGTTAGTCAATGACCTGAGTTCGCATTTGCTGACCTGATGCCTTGCTTTTACGATCTCAATCCTAGTTGAGCTAGGCCTTTATCAATTGGGTTTGTCCAATGAGCTTTTACTAACCCATTTGTGTGGTTCCAAAAATATCCACAATACTTTGTAAGGTCAATTATGATAATATAGTTGAACAGTGACAAAAATACAAAGTTGAAAGGTGTTTCAAAGACGATAAAATAAAAGAGTCTTAAAAAAAAAAGTACTGGATAGGGGCTAAAAGCTGAAGATCAGGAAGAAAATGTAATCAATATAAACTTTCAGCACTCTTTCAGAATACTTGCTTGCAGAGATAATAACAATTTCCAATTGTGCTTAAGTGCATCTTATTGCTTTGCTCACATGATCCTAATTTGAGCTAGGACATCAGTAAGTACAAGCCAATATGCTACAGATAGATGATAATCTTAATCCACATCTGTAATTTCTGGATCTATTTCATGCTTTTAATTCATCTATAACAAAATTTCAAACTTTACATACACATAAAGAACAACAACAGAAACAAACTAAAAAGAAACCAAGCCTTCACTCTGTTCAGCTGTGACTATTTGCTTTTCCTTCACTTGAAACCCATTTTGGCACTGCTAGAAGATGAATGAAGTAATGAAAATACAGAAATGGATGTTTCGTTGCTTTTTGTGTGCAGGCTTTGCATTACTGGCAATGATGAAGATGTTGCCAAAACTCCATTGGAGCTTTTGCTTCCTCGCACTTCATCTGCCTGAGATCCTTTCAGAAGTACATCAAATTTTGCATATTCCTCTCTATCTTGTCTGATCTCCTTGAGCATTGCTGCAACATCTCTCATCGTTGGCCTTTCATCTGGCAATGAATTTACACATAAGAGGGCTATGCCTAATGCCTGCATCATTTCCTCAATGTCCGATTCTGGTCTAGAAAGTAAGCTAGGATCAAGTACATCAATTCCCCTTTTCTGTCTCACCCAATCAACAACGTGCAGGCCGTCTGGTATTGTTGGATCAATTGGTTGCTTTCCGGTCAAGACTTCCAACAAAACAACACCATAACTATAAACATCACTCTTTTCTGTGATCTTCATCATGTAGCCATATTCTGAAAGAATATCCAAGTCAGCTTCAAGATGCTAAACCAATAATTTCTGTAAGTATTAGAATAAGTAAAAAGATGCATGATAATTTTTATGATATGCTGTTGGGTTGAAATTCCAGAAGAAATCACTAGTAAGAGTTTCTTAATGATTTCTTTTAGGAAAATGCTAATTAAACTTAACCATCTTTGGCCAAACACTAGCTAAAATTTTGATGTATACCAACAAAGACTGCAGAAGTTCTGAGTTAATGCTTAAGAAAAATGGAAGCAATTTCTAAAACAAAGTAACAAAGAAGCAAAAGAATTTGCTGAGTGTGGAAGAAGAACTAACCTGGAGCTATATATCCATAAGAACCAGCAACTGTATTAGAAGACCGACCAAAGTCTCCGTCATCAACAAACTTGGCCAAGCCAAAGTCAGCAATGTGAGGTTCAAATTCAAGACCAATGAGGATGTTATTGGCTTTGATATCTCTGTGAACCACAGGAGGAACACAGTCATGATGCAGATACGCTAGGCCTTGTGCAGCACCCAACAAGATTCGATACCTAAGTTCCCATTCAAGTGAATTACCAGTCCTCTCATGAAGAAGATTGCTCAAACTTCCATTTGGCATGTAATCATAAATCAGCAATCTTGTGTTCTTATTCCAACAACAACCCAAGAATTTAACAATGTTCTTATGGCGGATTGAGCCGAGTGTTTTAACCTCAGCTGAAAATGAGTCCCGGAATCCACTTTTATCATCTTTAAGTCCCTCTTCTGCAGTCATTGTTGTTGGCCACAGCTTCTTAACAGCAATGACTTCACCATTATCCATTTCAGCACGATAAACAACACCGGAGCATCCTTTCCCAATTATGTTTCCATCAACCAGACATCTCAGTATTTGCTGCACTGAGAAATTTAGCCTTTGGAATGGAATGAACTGCCATGAAAATGAGTCCCCTAATTCTGAAACATCATCTCTAATGGTTCTCCGCGCCTTTATCACTGCAGTTATCCCCATAATCACCATTAATACTGTTAAGACAGCCAGCAATCCAATAGCTAATTTAAGCCTTCTTGACTTTTTCACTTTGTTTTCATCCAATCTCAGATTTGTCTTGCTGGAACCACCTACAAAGCATGAATCCTGACCTGAAGAGCAAAGCCCTTGATTTCCAATTAGGTCTTCGGGAGACAACTGCCGGAAAAGCTTATTATCTGGAAGATAACCAGTGAATTTGTTGTGAGAAACATTGAGTGAGACAAGATTGTCCAGTCCTGCAAGTGAATGCAAATCTCCCTCCAACTGATTATGAGAAAAGTCTAGTATGGAAAGCTTGCTAAGTGAAGATATCTCATCAGGGATTGGCCCAGTGAGAGAATTGCAACTAAGGTTAAGAGCTATTTCAAGAGTTCCAATACGGCATAGCTCAGCCGGAATGCTTCCAGTGAGCTCATTACTACTAAGATCAAGCAGCTGCAGACTAGAACAGAGGCTGAGTGAAGGAGGGATTGGTCCGGAAATTGAATTTCTGCCAAGGATTAACTTATTCAAGGAAGCTAAGCGGCCAAAACTAGCCGGTATTTGACCTGAAAATTTGTTTGAAGATACATCGAATACCTGAAGTGCAGATAGTGATGACAAAGAGTTAGGCAATGGACCTTCCAAGTTATTACTGCTGAAATCTATCATCTGCAGTTCTGTGGAGCCACCAATCTCATCCGGAACTTGCCCGGAGAGGCTGTTCCCAGAGAGATCCAAGAAATTCAAGCTTCTGAGGCTTCCTATTGTCTTCGGAATGCCTCCAGTGAGCCGGTTGTTTCCGAGCCTCAACCTTATAAGAGAGCTGCAGCTGCCTATTTCTGATGGAATTGAACCTGATATATCATTGGAAATCAAAAGCAGCTTTGTGAGGTTTCGAAGCTGAAATAGGCCAGGAGGAATGCTGCCAGTAAGCGCATTGCGAGACAAATCCAGTGCCTGCAGGTTACTGCAGTTACCCAAAGTAGAAGGAATGCTTCCTTCTAATTGGTTTTGCCAAGCAAAGAACACAATGAGGTTTGACAACTTCCCAAGCTCAGGCGGAATCAAACCCGAGAGCTGATTTGTGTCAACTTGCAGCTGTTGGAGGTTTACAGCATTTGAAAGACTTGAAGGTATTGAACCAGACACATTGTTGTCACTAATCATGAACTCTTCAAGTTCTATAAGACCCCCAAAAGGAGAAGGTATAGTTCCAGATAGAGAATTCAAAGAGAGATCAATTTTTCTCAAGCTTGTACAATTGCCAATCTCTTTTGGGATAGCCCCCACAAGACTATTCTGCCAGAAGAATAACTGTTGCAGCTTTTGTAGCTTACCAAGTTCAGATGGAATAGAACCAGATAGACTGTTTTCATACAGAAACAAGTCCACAAGCTCAGAGCAGTTACCTAACTCAGGTGGGATTTCACCAGACAGCATCGTGGTATAAATGGACAAAGTCTGAAGCTTGCTAAGCTTACCCAATGAGGCAGGCAAAAAGCCGGATAGACGGGTATCAGCCAGCCCCAACACAGTGAGATTGCTGCACTCTCCAAGCTCTTCTGGTATACTCCCAACAATATCTTTGTTTCCACCTGCTCTGAGGACCTCAAGTTTGGACAACTTTCCTAGCACAGCAGGAATGCTCCCGCCTAGCTGGTTGTCGAAAATGACAAGATTCCTTAGGCCAATGCAATTGCTTATCTCAACCGGGATTCTTCCTGTGAGCTGGTTTGAGTTCAAAATTAGGCTCTCCAGGTTCTTGAGCTTTCCTATACTTGCAGGTATAGAGCCCACAAGGTTATTGGAGCTAAGGTCAATAACAGTGAGTGAAGAACAATCACCAATGTTAAAAGGAATAGTTCCAGTGATATTTGCATCAGAAATGACAAGTTTTTGAAGAAATCGAAATGATGAGAGATTTGAAGGCAGAGGATGCTCAAGAGCGATTGACTGAATATTGATTTCAGTGACAAAGCCTTGTGGTGAACATGTTATGGAGGTCCAGTTGCATGGATTAGTGTCAAGGATGTTCCAGCTGAAAAATGATGGAGGCGGTTGAGAAGCCGGGCTGTGAAGCCATGAATAGAGAAGAGAGGCTTCATAGTTTGCAGAGAAGGCAAGGCCATAGAAAAGTGTAGTCTGGAAGAGAATTGCACAAAACAACGAAGAAGAAGAAGATGGAGAGAAAGAAGTGAAGAAGGTTTGCTGCCTCGAGCCGGGCATTGAAACATTTGCCTCAAATTCCAAAACTTTCTTCTCGGGTTTGATTCATTGGGTTTTGCAATCTTTCTTCTCTACTTCTGTGACTGGTTTATGTTTTTCCCTTTCTTGCTTTGAACTCAAACTCGGCCAAAAATATTCTAAGTGTCAAACTCTATCCCAAGCAAGGCTAAAAAAACTTAACAACCACCATAAGAGAATCAATAAACTAAGCAAAAGTCTAATTGCCTAGAGATCAGAAATTCTGCAACAGCAGAAGAAAAACAGCACCACCCCACCACACACCTAAAGATGCTTCTCTCTATCTATAAGAAAGTATTAGAATAATAATGAAGTGGTTCTTTTTTCTATATGATTATTGCTCTCATACTGATCTGTATAGCTGCATATATTTCTGCATAAGTTTGTTTAATTTTTGAGCTCACACTTCAAGTCAGTGTTGTCTGCTTTTCTCTCTTCTTCCAAGACTCACAATATGGGAATCATCGTTTATGTTATATATACAATTGCCTCTTGCAAAGTTGCCTGATTGTATAAACAAAATGTTCATAAAGCATATTATTATTAAATCCAGCTGTCTTGTGCTTTTAGGTTTTGCTTTTTCTCTCTTGTGGGGTTCATCAGTAGTGAGTGGAAGTAATATATTTGAAATCTCTTACCCACTAGAGCTTCAAGATGTATTATATCTACCATACTATCTTGGATACTCTATATCAAATGAAAGTTTATTATGATACATGTTTTACATTATTTACTTAAAATACGCCAATTTGGTTATGGAAGAAAGTTGGTTACATTTAACATTTACAACAAATTGCCATGTGACAAAATTAGAATACATGATATCAACTCAAATTTTATCTTATCGACGACATGTATATAATTGAATGACAATTTTTTAAACTAAATAAATGAACCTAACATTAATGTTTGATTCTATTATAAATTTTGCCTTATATAAATGCATAAATATATGCACAAATATATCCTACATAAAATTAGTATTCTATCAATTTCTTGTAGTGTCAAGTTTTGGAAAAAAAAAAAAGAGGATAGTTCATTCTTATTGCGACTCTGGAGCTTTTATGCAAGGAACATAAAAAATTTTTTCTTTTATCTCATAAATTTTTACTACATAAATTAATATCAAGTTTGAAATAATAAAAAAATTAAAATTTGTTATAGGTGAAAATTTATACTTCGTAAGCGGGTCATCAAACGGCCTAATAAACGAGTTCAGAGGAAAAAACACAATTCATTTGACCATGAGGTCGTTAAACAAGATCGCCATGTCACGAGCTACACGTTCAGCACAAGACAAAGCCAAAGTAATAAGCCATCTCGTTAAACACAAGCCCCAATACTCATGGCCAACAACTCGTCGAGTGCGAGTTCACTTTACCAAGAACGAGCTCGACCTTGTTGACCAAGGGATAGCAACAACCTCGAGCCAGAAGCTCTGGCTCGCAAGATAAAGCACATCATTCAATTAGAAGTTCACTAAGGTCAAGCATGAGACAAACACACCTTAGCTTGCGGACCCAATAAAAAAGGGCCCATCCATAGAAAGTAACCTGCAAAAGCCAAATTGCAGGAGTCTATGTAATCTTGTACATTTATTATTTGATATAACAAAATTACAAGTTGTGAAATTACAATTATAACCTCTCAATCTCTATAAATAGGATGAAGGAGATCACTGTAAATGAAGACTGAATAGAGATATCGAAACTCTGTAAAACTTTTTCAGATTAATAAAATACTACCGTGAACGTAGAGATCGGTGTTATCCAATTTTGGTTGAACCACGTTAAAAATCTCTTGTGTGCTTGTTGTTCTTCCTCTCCATTCCTTCATTCTTTATTTTTAACAATTAAAAAATAGTTTAAGTCCAAAAGAACTTCTTAGATTAGTTGGATTTTAATTGATTCAAAATCCACCATCAATAGAATTCAATTCATTTGCAAACGATTTTATGTATTATTCAATTCATTTGCAGTTCATGAATCTATCTACAAATGAATTGAATTCCAATTTTGTTATAATTCCTAACAAGAGATAAAGAATCTAAATCCATCCTTTCTATTTCACAAATATAGATTTAGCTTGTATCAATCCGTATTGGTTTGATACCAATAAGGACGGTTGTTTCAGTATGGTAAGGATACATATGTATCCATGATAAAATTTTGCTAATCTACATTTTAGTTTTTCTATTTTTCATAACATATTTGGTATGCGAAAACAAATACACATATGCATTGTCTTACCTTGTATTCAAAGGCATGATCCTAATTGAATTGAATGATGTCAAGGAAAGCTGCTGAAAGCTGCTGCCTTCTGGAAGCAGCCTCTTTTGACAATGGCAGCAGCAGCCAGCAGCGTCAATTGT
>JANHAO010029495.1:0-10365 GCA_026873985.1 Saraca asoca
AAATAAGAAGAAAACCTATTTTCATTAATGATAAAGTTATAAATAATATTAAATATTTTTTTTCATCTTAAAAAAATAAAAAAAAAATACTTATTTTTAAAATTTACATCTAAACAAAATTTTTATTTTTTGATTCTTAAAAAATAATTTTTAAAAACTATTTTCAAAAATAATAAAACAAAAACATCTGAAAACACTTCCAAACAGCCCTATATACCCGAATGTGCAGTATGACCAACGAAACCAACGTGAACAAATGGCACTTGAATGCCATTATCTTCACATTCATTACTCTTAGTTTTTTTACTGGGATGAAAAGATTTTATTTACAAGGATAAATTACATAAGGTATTCTTTAATTATTCTTGATATGTATTTAACTCTGGAATCATAAAAATGTCCAAATAACTCATCTTGATATCATAAAAAAATGCACTAAACCCACTCCAATTACATTTTCATTCAATAAAAAAAAGTTATATACATATTATACGAGTAATTAATACTTTAAAATACATATTAGTAAAAAAAATTTGTCATTTATAAATATTGAAATTATAACACAACACGTTTTTATTTTTATTTTTGAAAATTACAATTTTGTGACAGTTGAAAGTTAAATTTTAAAAAGTTAAAAAGATATGAACTCAGGCTAATTTCTCCATTATTATTATTATAACCAATTTTTCTAACAAGTAGGCCTTATTATTATAACCAATTTTTTCAATGGGTGAGGATGCATTTTAGAAGATTGATCAATCACGTAATAGGTAGTGTGTGTCTGATTCCACTGAAGTCAATGAACTAAGAGCTGTCTAAATTGATTATGCGCACCTTGCATGAAGTTTAAGAAAATCATTTATACGTTTTCGTAATTTAAGGTTGAGGCCTACGTGGCCAAATCATGTGAGCAACGATATTCAATTTTATATATATATATATATATATATATTAATATAAATATATGATATAAAAAATAATATCTAATTAGTTTTTTTAAAAAATTCATTTTATATAATTAAAAATTCTATATATTCAAATATTATATTATCTATTTAATGTGTATTTTTTATATAAAATTTTTAATTTTATTGAATCTTGTATAATTTTGATTAAATCTATTAAGTCAAAATTTTTAAAAATAATTAGAGTGTAATCGAGTTCACAAACATTTTATATAATTATGTATGAAAGGTCTGCCCTACAATCCAGTCCATATACGCATCTCATACAGGGATTATTCGAAAATTACTAATTATTGAAGGGGTTGCTTGTAATTTACCCAGTTAATAACTACAGGAATTGCCTGGGAAAAGCGAGGTAAACCAAAAACGATAAAAAGAAATTTTGACTGCTAAAATTGGCGGGTACTTTCAGAATAGACCCAATCCAGCCCACTGAGCATCCCTAACGGGTCGGGGCGACGACTGGTCCGACGACACAGACGACGGCGGCGAGGACTCACGTAACGAGGGCAGAGATTTCCTTGACGACAAAGACCACCGAGCAAGTGTCTCGAGGTCCGACGTATAGTCCGCGTCGGGTTCAAGCACTGGCTTCCGGATCAATCTCTTGTTCGGCATTCGCCCCAGCAAGGGCCCGAAGAAACACCCGGTCGAGACACTCTCGGGTCCAGCAAGAAGCGGCCGATCAAACCGCCACCTATCAGCACGAATCCGAGGGTTTGATCGAAAAGACCGACTCCGTGGCTCCCCCGGAGAAAAGAGGTAGGAACAAGACTCAGCTGGTGGCGGCTTCAGCTTCGGTAATGGCAATTCCGATGAGTTTTCATGGCTACATGACTGAACCGGTGGTTGCTCTAACGGCGGCGATGGCGGTGGAGTGATTTTCTGATGTTGTTGTTGTTGATCTTCAGCTTTGGGAACTCCTGGTTTTGTCTCCCATTTGAAAGGAACTGCGCCCGGCTTCGTGAAATAATCATCAACCGCCATTGTTGAAGTTTAAAGCTTTTCAAGCCCTTCCTCCATTTATATAGTTGAAGTGAATGAGCACAGTGAGATCGGTTTGGGCGAGATTAAAGGCACGGATTGGTGGGGACTGGGGGGTCCAATGGTTTTTTCCTTCTGAATATTTTTGACTTTGGCTGATTTGGCTACAGGATTATGTGACTCTAAGCTCTTGGTTACAGACTTTGGAGATTCTTTTGAAGATAGAAATGTCTTTGATGATTAAGAACTTACTGTTTTTGTACATTTCTTGAAATAAGAAAGCGACTTTTTCCTGATTCAGAGCATGCAAAATTTACAACTCTAGAGAGCAATGGAATGTTCAAAGCTACAAGTTTGATTCGAACGCCATTCACAAGAGAGAGCTAAAATGCAAACGAGGTCGTCATGGGACAAATTGGACCCACGTGTGTGTGTTTCGATGGGCAGTACTAGCAGTTTAGGCGCTACTCATATTTGAAAAACAGAAAATTCCCACTTGCACCATGCTCTCTTATATCCAAAAGACATCATTTATTTAAGATTGACTATATTAATTTTAAAAAAATTAAATCAGTAGTGCGTCTAATGATAATATGGTAACAAAAGAATTATTCAAATAACACTATTTTATTCAAAAATGAAACAAGATAAGGTATTCTCAAGGAGGTGTCACAATGAAAAATATACTTAGATATATATCATGTAATATGTCATGTGTAAATATACTTAAATGCAGTGGCGAAGCTGCAATCTTTTACTTAAGGGAATAAATATCAAAATTTTATAAAATATATATAATTTTAAATTGTTGAGAAGATCAATCTAAACTTATTATACATAAAATAAAGATATTAAGTTATTTTTAGGATGGCTACAACTCCTATTGATCTCTCTAACTCTGTCTCTACCTAAATGTTACTAATTAATTAATTTCTCTAATTTTTTATTAATATATTGATTCCATGTAATATATGATAAATACTTAAAATTTATCCACGTCAATTAATTTACTTTAATGGATAGTATTGATACTTGAAAATTTCTTTTATAAAATTTGTTTACGCAACTAGAGAATCATAAACTCACTTGTTAATATTATCATTAAAAAGACTCATTAAATATTATTCTCTTCTACTTTTTGATTATAATAAATACGTAATCAGTTTAATCTATACCGTTAATTTTAACACATTTATAAAAGAATTCTCAATATTAGACCAAGCTTGGTGCTCATGATATTTCCTTGCCATGAATCAAAAGACCAGCAAAAAAATCACTCACCGACAAGTCAATAACAATTTATTTACCATCATTATGGGGGAAACAAGATGTAATGGACATTGTTTTCCATCACATTTTGCTCCCAAAGTGTAATAATCTTCAGCGTGCTTAGTGGCATCCAAACTTCCATAAATTAGGCAGATTTTCATAACCTCTCAAGTTAAAACAAGTTCTTAGGTTAAATCTGAGCTGATGTGAGAGAAAATGAGGTAACACGACAAGATAAAATGATTAACCATCTGAATTGTACAATGTCGTTTCAAAATAAAGTCACTCTCAGGTTTCAACTTTACCAGCTATGGCCTTAATTTTGGATACAAGAATGTCTGAGACTCTGAATAATATTCAGAAGACTTGCCCCAATGGGCCAGTCATTTTGAGTGCATATCGCTCCCAATACTAAAAATTTCAAATTAACTACACTAAAGCAAACAACAGGCTCAACAGTGACTTCAATAACAGCACTTCACTGGTGTGAACAACTTTTGCAGCTGAGTGATTGCTACCTAAGATAAGAAAAAATGCTCTGCTTCTGTGGATAGTATTCTACTACTATCTAGATATCATAAGAAAAATTTTCTGGCATGTCACAAAGAGCTCGCATTGTATTACCGGTCACATCGAGAAGCTGCAAATACTCATCAGCGCCATCAACCAGGCACTACAAACCCACAAGCAATAAGTAAGATATATGCACAAAATTTCACATAGTAAGGCTCTTAAACTACAGTTTTAACCAATTCCAAAAAAGTAAAACTTCAAATAAGCCATTCTGGGTTCATAAGTAACCTTATCTGCTTCGCCCAATTTCTTGCATATTCTTGCCTTCTGTTCATCTGATATATCATCTACCTCAACAATTGCATCAACTAACTGAAAGTAAAAGTTGTGTTAGTAAACCACAATTATTGAATAAATGATTCTACACTAGAACTGGCAAAAATGAAACCTGAGTTAGCATCTGAGAGACTGGATATCCCTCTGCTATTAAATTGTTCACTTCCTTGTTTGCCAAATCAAAATTACCACTTTTGCATGCATCAAGAAGGGCCTGCACAGCCTCTGCTGGAATAACCTGACAGATCAAGATTTTAAAAGTTGGGACATAGAAGGATGAAAACAACAGAGAATTTATGTGCAGAAGTCTCCAATTTCATCAAAATTACCAGTTTGTTTGTCAACCAAAAAAGGTTGTCAACTAAACTAACAATAAGTTAACCTTGCCAAATTTTCAGAAAAGTTGGCAGCAGAGGAAGAATATACATTAAACCACTTCAAATATAGTCTTAGACATGCCTTATCTAGCAACTTCGCGAACTTTTATATCAAAGTGCAATACTATAATGCCCATGAAGAAATTTTTTTATTGATTTAAGATGTAGATCCATAAAGAATGTTATCATTGACAAAGTAGTACCCATTTCTTCAGTGAATAAGATAATATCCATTTTCAGCTAATATTACATCTATCATTAAGACTTCCAAGAAAGAGCACTATTAGACATGCACACACCATACAAATTAATAAATGTATACAAAAACTACTTTTATTGAAAAGAAACTTCTTGATTGAAGTTGTATATTATCATTGTCTTTTAGATACATAAGCAGAAATTTTCAGTATCAGAACCTACCCCAGACACAGAAATCAGGTGCTTTGAAGAAATGGATGATCCATATAGGCGGGCACCAGACTGCAACAGCAAGAATCTATTTGTTCAAATGACCACTAGAGACAAGACTAAAAGGCATAAAAGCTTGAAAACACACAATCGTTCAAATTATTTCTATTAATGGGTCAAACCTACATGATGAAAGCATGATAGTCTTGACAGATAAGAAGCAACATGCTTACATTTGAAAACTTGCAAAAACCAAAATATTCTTTCATCTGAGCATTACCAAAATCAATATTTTTTTTGTTCATCTCCTCTTCTAGAGAGCACCATTAGTAACTTCTATGAATTTGTAGTTTTAAGGTGCTTGGGTGGGAAGCAGCAGAACACAGCAGAAACACATTAAAGTAAACTGGCCGATTCAAGTAGTTACCCATGAAATAACAGTCATTAAAGCAATACAATTTACATCTTTGAAGACATGAAGTGCAAATCAAAGGATGCCTCTCACCTGCAAGTAAGTAATAGCCCGACGGAGATCTCCTTGTGAGATAGAACTCAGAGTTGAAAGAGCCTACAGGATGCATGTAAAATATGTCAAATGATGCTGGCATTACCTCTATGGATACATTACAGACAAACTACCATGGTAAAAGCTCCAACTTTCCCACCTCAGCATCAAGATTGAGTCCTTCTTCTTTGCAGATGTACCCTATTCGGCGGCTCATGATTTCTTCTGAAAGTGGTTTGAACCTGAATTTTGCACACCTTGAAGCAAGTGGTTCTATTATCCTACACAAATTACAACCATTTCTTATAAAATTGAATGCTCACCTCTCCTTAATCAAAACATTGACATGAACAGAGGGGAAAAGAAAGATATCAATGCATTATTTTAGCTTTGTCATTTTCCAATAAATCTTCCAATATATTCAAAAAAGAAAACACTCAGTATTTGAGTTTTTTCTGGATGGGAGGTACAATACAAATAATATAATCATTCATGTAATTTTTATCCCACTCAGAATTGGTTTTAACCTGAATCTATATCTTGTCAAAATATAGGATATCTAACAACATGAGCACTAAAAGATGTACTAAACAGGAAAAGAAGCAAGTCACTGATCCTACATTGAAATTTAAAGACAGATCGATAAAGTTGCAAAGAAAGGTATTTATATAAATGATAGCATGGCAGACAAGGTACCTGCTAATATAGTTGCATATAAAGAAGAATCTTGTGACTTTAGAGTAAGTTTCCATTGTACGCCTCAGGGCATTCTGTACAACAATTTGAATGTAGTGTAATATCCACAACATTTGTACTTCACAGAATCACAACAAACTAAATTAGAAAAGGAAAATAAAGCAGACATGCCTGGGCATCTTCGGTCATTGAATCTGCCTCGTCTAGAACAATAATCTTATAAGGTGGACATGGATAACCACTGAAATATCAGAACACGTAAACAATGAGGAAGGAATAAAAGATATTATGGAAAAAGAAGGGAGGAAGAGCAACCGTCCCATAAGAGGATTCAAAATTACATACCTCTGACGCTGACTAGTAGCAACAGCCACAGCAGCAAAATCTTTGATCTTTGTCCGAACAACATTAATCCCACGGTCATCACTTGCATTTAGCTCCAGCACCCTAGACTTGTATAGCTCAGGCCTGTGATATAAGGATGATACATATTGTCAAGATGACAGCATGCCTGAAGGCCCTGAACAATAAAGACTATTGCAGACACTGAAGGGTCTAGAAGGCATATCTGCACACAAGCTTAAGTTAAGGGCATAAAGCAGAACACTAAATACATATGAATACCAAATCAGTGATATTTTCAAAAGTGAGACAAAACAAATGCAGTAGAAAATGATATAGATTACTTAATAGTGCTGACAATAACCACATACAAAAGTGTAACGAAAAAAAATATAATAATAATAGTAAATAAAAATTCCAAGCGCGCATATAATGCTGAAAATAAGATTATACAAGATACACACACGTAAACAATTCTTAAAGTACAGACTAATATATACTATTCTCAAATAAAACATGACCAATTTAGCCCAAAATATTAATACAGATTATTACAAAAACATATTGCTGGATGGGAAAGAAAATAAAATCCATAATCAAGTCTAACAGTAAAGCATACCCAAAAAGCTGATGGGCAATTGCAAGTGCAGTTGTGGTTTTCCCAGTACCGGGCGGGCCATAAAAGAGCATGTGTGGGCACTGTGATACAATATTTAAGTCATTAAAGCAAACATTCAGCAGAAATAGATGGAATTTAACGCAGCAAAAATCACAAGTAGGGTTTTTGAAACTGTAATTACACTTCCGGTTTCGAGGGTGTTTGTGAGCACTCGAACCACTTCGTCCTGGTGAGCTACGTCTTTCACCTGCTTTGGTCGACTGAAACAAATTGAAAAGGAGAAGAAAAACTGAGTGAAATGGAAGTGAAATATAGGATAATGTTGAGAAAATATGAGAAGGTAATGAAGAAATTGGTACTATTTCTCGACCCATGGTTGAGAGCTCTGCAATATTGGCGCCATCTCTTGTTACCTCTGGGCGATTTGCTCTGCCTGCGGCTTTACAGGGCTTTTTCCCGCTTTGGAATTGTGCCATAGAGCCTTATTATACCGCGTCTGCCAACATTCAACTGTTGCAACGCAGCGTTTCAATTCATCAAGATTTTCGTAATGGAATATTGTATAGTGATATGCTATTAAGCTAAATACAGTGTTTATGTACACTGATTTCACAAATCCAATGGTAAAAATAGTATTTTTCCTTATAAATTTATAGTGAACGATGTTCCTAATCAACCATCATACTATTAAAACATGATTTTTTTATTGGTTATTATTATTTCTCTTTACATGTGTCAGCCATTGGTTTAATTTTTTTTTGCCAATTGAAATGTTTCTCTTTCCAATTCTGTCCTTATATCACTTCTATTTCCAATACTTCTAATTTTTTTTTATAACTGAAATATCCCTTACATATTAAATTGAAAACAATAACTTTAAAAAGAAATTGAATTATAAAATAAAACTTCTCTATTTTCTAAATAAATTAATCATAAATTTTATACAAATATAAATATAATGAACCTGTTTGGTAACTGTTTTTAAAAAATAGAACTATTTTTAAAAATAGTCTACTATTTTTAAAATAAAAAAATCTATTTGATAAAAGTGTTTTTAAAAATAATTTTAAAATTTTTGTTCTGAAATCCTGTTTTAAAAACTATTTTTGAAAACAACTCTGAATTATTTTCAAAAACAGTTTTTAAAAACAGAAAAATAGAACAAGTTTCCAAACAGGTCCAATTATTCTATACGTAAAAAAAAATTATGACTTGATTTAAAGGAAATGAATTAATATGGAGGACTTTCAAAATAAATAAATTCTATGGAGAAACTTTACTAAAAAAAATATTCCAGAAAGGAAGACAAACTCAATTTTAGAAAGAAAATTAATATATACTATCACTTTATAAGATAGAAAACAATTAGATGAGACTAGTTGATTATATGGGAAAATTAAGGAAATTTCAATGATTAAAAATAAATAAAAAGATTTTTACTGCAAAAATCCTCAACTAGTCTAATATCTTTTTTTCTTATATTATCTTTTTGCTTGATGGTATTAAACTAAATTAGAGTTGGGTATTGCATTATGTGGTTTGACTTATTATCAAGAAATAAGGTAAAATGGCATTTGAGATGTTGGAATTGGAGTTGCATATTATAAGAGGTGGTTATTTTTTCTTTTTTTTAAATGATTTATCATAATCCTTTCAGTCTTGTTTCACAGTATATTTTTTTGGTTAATGTTTCATGTCTTTGCACAAATATTATTTTTTTTATTTATTGTTTTGATGGAAAAAAATTAGCAATTTGAATTCATGGTTTAGTTAGGAACAAAACCCCTTTCCAATGGTGATTTAATTTTTTTCAATGGTGATTTAATTTGTTTAAGTCTTTTTTGAGGGTTTTACTGTTGTTTATTTAATTTGTGGCTTAATTTTTTTATTTTTTAATTTGTGAAAATTTTTGAATTCAAAAGGAAATTTAGTAAATTGAATTTGTAACTTAATTTTTTTAATTCATGGATTTTTTAATTTTATAATAATTTGAAAGCCTTTGACACAGTCTTTTCCGCCAATTGCATTTGCTTTTCTTTCCTACTTTGCCTCCACATCACTTTTCTTTTTAATACTCCCAATCTTGTTCTGTAACTCAAATGTCCTCTGCATCTTAAATTGAAATAATTATCTTTAAAATAAATAAATTTTAAAATGAAACTCTTCCATTTTTTTAAAAAATTAACTATAATTTTATATTAAAAAAATATAATTACTTTACTTGTAATTTTAATATAAAATAAATTATGCGAATACTTTTTTTAATTAGTTATGTCAATTTCTGTAACACCTGGAAAAATTAGAAAAATAAAAATAAAAATTTAAAATAAAATTTGAAATTCTAAAAGGACCAAAATGAAAGAATTTTAGGGACTAAATTGAAAAATTTTATTTTTGGGTGGGGCAGATTTTGAATTAATGCAAAGTTCAGGCGTCAAAACATAATTTTTACAAAAAATTATTTTAGTTACAAAAACTCTTCAGCTGGTCTTCTTCTCCAGCATTCTAGACTCTTCGTCGGCCTTCTCTTTCTCTTTTTCTTTCTTCTCCCTTTCGCCTCTTTCCTCACGGCTCTCCTTTTTCTCATTTTCGTCGGCCAGCAAGTCTCTTGGTCAGCAGGCATCGTTGCCATCTTCTTCTTCAGCCAACATCCTCTATTGCTTCGACGTCTCCCCCTCAGCAGCCTTGCACAATCGGACTAAAGCTGACGATCTCGAGCTAGCAAGTTCGATCACTGCAAGCTTTCTTTCCGGCGTCCCACAGGCCATGCCCGGCGTCGTCCTCCTTCTTTTCCTTTCGATTACAGTTCACTGTGGAAGCTGATCATGCCTTCGTTATACGAGCTTTAACCAGTATGTTCTCCGGCCCAGCGCCGGTGATCCAAGCCCGGTCGATGAGCTTTGACGTGCTTTGGTTCCTTTCTTCCTCTTTCCGGAGTATTCTTTCTTTTCGATGGGGTGCTATAGTTTCATCTTCCTTTCCTTAGTTGGTTTGGGCAACCTTGAGTTCAGGACCGCAGGCAGTGCTTCAGGCAGCGGTGAGCTGCCTCCTAGTGTAGCTGGACCTGATGAGTAATCCTAGATCATTAGATTTATTCTATAGTAATTCTACAATTAATATTTCAAGATATTATGTTAAAGGCTCTAAAACAGTGTAGTTTGTTCAACAGCCTCCACAGGCTCACGGGTAGCATCCCAATTCCGACCGAGCTGACTACTAACACTTTAGACCCTAGTGAACAATCCTAGAATAAAAGATTTATTGCATAGTAATTGTGTATTAAGATTTCAAGATAGTTGTGTAAAATCCCCTTATGTGTAAAATTCCTAAAAATGGTATTCTGTTGTTAAT
>JANHAO010029496.1:0-10359 GCA_026873985.1 Saraca asoca
TAGATTTGCTACTAATGATGAATAATAATGTTCTTTTGTAAAGGCAAGAGATACTATGCGTTGTACTGTGGTTTGTAACTATCCAAGCAACAAACTTCTGCTTTAAATGAGCAACTGTGATGCTTATTTGTGATTCAAATGCTTTATGATTGCATAGCTGCTAATTGTTGAATATTATCAAGTATTTCATTATATTAATAATAATATTACTTGCTTCAAAGATTTGCATTCTGTTTTATGAGGCATATGGACGAACTCATAGTAAGCTACACAACGATACCATCTTAATATTTTATTTCAATCGAGACAAAATTTTACTATATTGTAATATACCCAAAACTCTTATTAATAAACCCAAAACTATTTCTAATATTCATTAAAGTATCCATAGAATTTGTGCGTATCAATGCTTGTAAGATATGCTTATAACATGGATACTTTAACGAATGATTATGTATGAAGAGTTAAATTGGCTAAAAGAATTGATTATAATTATTACAGAGAACACAAATGACCCAATGATCTTTTATATATTTTTCTGGTAATGTGCTATTTATTTTAATTATTAAATAATTATTTAATTTTTTTTATAACAAAATTCAATTTTATTTTCATCACACTAAACATGTAATGTGTATTACGTATTGAGTTCAATTATTTACACTTTTTATTTAAATTTGTTCAAGTTTTATTTAATTAATTTTTAGAATTTATGATAATATATTTAAAGCATTATTTTCACTACATTCGAAATGTAATGTGCATTATGTACTGTGTTCAATTATTTACACTTACTTTATGTCAACCAAATATATTTCTACAATTTCTTTATTATTATTTTAAATTTTTAAATTACGATTTATTTCTACTATTAATTAACAACTTTACTTTTATTTGTATTTTATTAAATTTGATTTAAGTTTATTTAAAATATTGTATTAATTTATGTGATGTTTGAATATATTTCTACACTTTCTTTATTATCATTTTAAATTTTTAAATCACGATTTATTTCTACTATTAATTAACAAGTTTATTTTTATTTGCATTTTATTAAATTAGATTTAAGTTTATTTAAAATATTGTACTAATTTATGTGATGTTTGAAAATTTAACATACAATTTTTCCACCATTTTCGTTTTTCCTTTTCCTTTCTTCTTTCTCTGATCTCTTCCCTATCTTTCTCATCTCCATCTCACCGATTTATCTCTCTATTACTCTCTCTCTCTCTCTCTCTCTCTCTCTCATACACACACACATAGAAACTTAGCACAATACTTTTTTGATATGGTTTTTATTTGTAGTACAACACTTTTTTAATGTAATTTAATAATTATTGATGTAAAGTTTTTATTTAATTTCTGTTATATTTAAATGATAAATAATTTAAACAAAGTTAATATATTTTGTGAATTTATTTTATAGTTTTTTTATATGGTTTGTATTTGTAGCATATTTTTTTATATGATTTAATGATTATTGATATAGAGCTTCTATTTAATTTCTATTCGTATTTAAGTGACAAATATTTTGAACAAAATTAAGATTATTTTGTAAAATTATTTCATTTTAGGACATTTTGTGAAATTATTTCTTTTTTAGAAGAAATTTGTTACTCCATAAATTGCTAATTGGTCATTATATAAGTGAACTAATTCCTAATATTTATGAAAAAAATTATATTTACTGTATAATTAGAAATTAAGTAAAATTATATAGAGTAGGAGAGTAATTTAATCAAAATTGTATTGTTGCATGTTTTAATTTTTGAATATGCATGATTGATTAATGTGATTAATTACCATTCTCATTCATAATATTCATAAAAACAATTATACTTCCTATAAAAATATTTACAACTTTTTAGGATGCAATGCACAGGAGTGCATGCTTTGTTACTAAAGTAAGATATAAGATTTTACGTATGCCTTGCATCACCGAATGACTTTATTGCAACTAATGATTGGAACAGATAATAAAACTATCGCAAAACAAATGTTCACTAGTTTATAATTTTTTTGAAAGATTATTTTTCTTTTTGAAAGATCATTATTAAATGTACGGACCGGTTAAAGAATTTTTTTCTATTGCTATTATGGGTTGGCAGGTGCCAATAGCATCAACCTGTATTTCTTTTTCTTTTATTGGATCATAACATCATTTAAATAGTTTATGTCCGTATATTACTCAAAACGTTCAATTGTCTTTTTCCTTATATTGTATCACAACATCACTTAAGTAATTTACGTACATATAGCTAAAAAGTCAATTGTCTTTTTCGTTAAATTAGATCACAACATCATTTAAATAGTTTACCTACATATAGCTAAAAAGTTTACGTATACACAGTTATCACTCGAATTCAACACAACATCATTTAAGTATCATCTCTCTAAACCTAGCATAATCTTCCAGCATGAAATTCTATAGCAGTAACATAGTTTCTAAGTTAATCATCTCTCTAAATGTAGCGTAACCTTCCAACATGGAATTCCCTTGTTTTTGAGTTAATCATCTCTCGGATGCATGAATCTAAGAGTATTTATCGGATTGCATCAAATAACACATGAATCTATTTCGTTATATATATTTGATCATAGCATAACATGGAATTCCCTTGTTTTTGAGTTAATCATCTCTCGGAATTCCATGAATCTAAGATTATTTATTGGATTGCATCAAATAACACGTGAATCTTTTTCGTTATATATATATATATATATATATATATATTTGACCATAGCATCATTTAAGCAAGTTACATATTACATGCACTAGTAGTTTTAAGCGAGTTATGCAGGTGCTAGTAGCATCAACTTGCATTTTCTTTCTTTTGCATTTTATTTGATCACAACATCGTTTAAGTAGTTTACGTATATACAGCCATCATCATAAAACTCAATCATACTTGATCACAGCATCATTTAAATAGTCTACGTACATGTAATCATCACTCAAAAAGCTTAATGACATACATATTGTTGTTACATATATGTGAAGTAAATAAAAATGATAATAAAAAAGAATATACAATTATAAGATATTTCCATTAATATATTTTGATGTGTTGATGTTATAAGTGAGTTTTAAATTATCACCCATCTATGTGTTAATTTTTTATAAAAAAGAGTTATATTTCTTTTAGTATTAGTGAAAATTCTAAATTACTCTTGCTTTCTTAATGATAAGAAACATTCTTATTCTCACTAATATTATATGTACTAATATTGTAAATGAATTTTATATTATTACTCATCTATGTGTTAACTTGTCATAAAAAAGAGTTAAATTTTTGCTGTTATTTTTTTAATGATACAAAACATTCTTCTTCTCGCTGATACTGTATAAGTTTTACGATATGAGTAAACTAACTTATGATTTTAAATTTTGATTCATTGCATGATAAATTTTTTTTTATTCAATGCTACTATAAAATATTTTACAATACCACTAAATAAAAAATTCCATATCATTAAAATATAAGATTGATTAAATTTTTTTATTAACATTATAAGTATTTTAATAATATTTATATATTAGATGACAATATGAAGGTGGAGTTAATTTTGATACACTTCTAGTGTATTCTAAAGATGATCTTCAAAAGTGCGAAACATTTTTATAATATAGTGGAATAAAATTAATTAATACAATTATGTAAATAAATGTTTAAAATGTAATTTAACGATTAATTCATTTATGATAAAATTATTTATGAGTTTAACATAAAAAGGGAGAAGACATGAAACACAACTAATATTAACTATAGTAACATTTATCATAAATTTTTAGAAATGTTCTAAAAGGTGCAACAAAAGGTAAACAAAATGTTCTAAAAAGTGCAAATAAAAGTAAACAAAAACAAAATTTTGCTATAATAATATAAAAACTAAACAGTTATTCATGATTATGTTTAAATGATTATTAATTGATTGATTGATGTGATTAATTGCTATTCTCATTTATAATATTTATTAAAAATTATACTTCCTATTAAAATATTTACAATTTTTTACATAGAAGATGAAATACACAGGAGTGCATGTTTTGTTACTATAACTTGTCACAACATTTGATAAATAAGATATACCATTTTACATATATTGCATCATTCAATGACTTTATTGCAACCAATGATGCGAGAAATAATAAAACTATTGAAAACCAGATGTTCATTAGTTTATATTTTTTAAAGATCATTATTAAATTGGCAAGTTGCATCAATTATATAGACAAGTTATAGAATTTTTTGTATTATAACAACTTATTATAAATAATTTGTTACTTCTATGGCAATTTGTAAGTTTTACTATGGAAGTTGCCTTAAGATATTTTAATATTGTTACAATATATTCTGAATAACTTGCACTGTAAGATTTTGTAAGATATTTTAATATTGTAACAATGTATTTTGAAGAACTTGCAAATTGGAAATGACTCCGTAATAATTGTGTTATAATATTTTATGTATTCATTACGACATTTATGAAAATGTTGATGGCACAAATTGCAACAATGTTAAAAGGCGTTGCACCTATAACAATTTTATTAAAAAAACATAATAGAAATATAAAAATTTATACAAAAAAATATTTCACATAAAAACCGTGTGGCAACAAACTTTTTACGCATTGCGTGATGGTTTTATTATCATTTAAAATTTGTACAACTTTAACGTTAAACTATTGGCTTGCAAGCTTAATATTAAAAGCTACTCAATGAAATTAAATATGGCAACAAATTGTAACTAAATTTGATTTAAAAAGAAGCATAAAAGTGACAATATTTTTAAATGTTGTTACAAAATAGTGTGGATCCAGGCAGTCAATTGATTTTTATTATTGGGGCAAGTGACCATATTGCAACTTTCTTAAATTTCTTCCATATTATTTATCAATGTTGCAATTTTCCTTATTACAATTGCAATTTACATGTTTGTCATAATATGACCATCCCTAACCATTTTATCCAAACAATGGCCAGATGGGCTTATTAAGTTCACAGTTAGGCCTAGCAACCCAAGAATAAAACATAAGCAACAAAACTCTTCCCAAAATATAAAATCATAAATACAAATAAGTTCTTTCTCTTTTAAATGTATTGCACATGCAATTCTAAAGACCGCCTATCCTTCTGCTCTTGGTCCACCACTTTGAGACTCTTGAGCTATTCCTGCAAAACATATACAAACCCTGTCATGAATAAGCTAAATAGTTCAGTGAATATGAATTGTTAAGAAAATACTTAAGGTTTTGAAGAAAGGGAAAAAATAGGGTGAGATCAGAGACAATTTGTGAGAGAACAATGATATTATAATTGAATGATAACAATAAAATTCTATAAGACTTAACCTATTACTCTATTTATATGGAACTACTAAGAAACACAAATTCTAATACTTTCAAATTTTGGATGTACTACAAGCAAGCTCATGACATAATCTAAGCCTATACCATAATCTAATTATGAAATATTACTTTCTAATACTCCTATTCAAACTGACTTTATAAAACTTGAACTTGTTATATAAACTTGAACTCTCAAAATTAAAATCCAATTAAACATAACTATATTATTACAAAGAAAAATTACTAAACTTAAAATTTCACGAATAATTTGTAAAAATCTACAATTAGTAGACAACTTCCCCTAAATTAAACATCACAAACCCCAAAAACAATGTCAAAATTTTGATAGGTATGATTCCTAGAAGTCTTCAGTCAACTACCTCTGATTGCTTTTCAAACTTTTTGCAGTTATTCTCCACAACACAAATGACACAACATCAAAAAGTTTTCTACTAATTTGCTCTAAGTTGCTCCCTCAACTTCCTAAATGATCCTCAAATTATTGATATCTATGATTGGAGTATCAAACAATAACCAACATCCTTGGTTGGAATCATACCAAAACAAAACCACGACACCCTTGGTCACATTCACACCATCAACAATCGCAAGTCATGTTGATCCTAATTGTTGTTCATTGTAGTTAAACGCCAACAAACAAGACACCATTAACCAAAAGCATCATCCAAATATCAGCAAACCATTACTCAATTCATCAAAACACATCAAATCAGAATCATTCTGACCAATGATGCTAAAAACATTTGAAAAATCAGTAAGAGAACCAACACAAGTCTACCCACAAAAAATTTGTGTCACACAACCTGATACAATCACAAAAAACATTTACCACTCCACTGTTTTCCCTAACTAAAATCACAGCAAGACACCACACAACTTCAAGAGTTGCTGATACATACTGGTTCTCTCTGAGAACCTTTAGTATCCTTTTAGGCTATGATTAGAACTTGCCCAAAAACATAAATAGCATCTCCAAGAAAAAAACAGCACCTCAAATCCTGCGAGTTATAACTTGTAGGATACTATAACTTGTTCAAGCAGGAAATAAGTTTCAGATTCCACAAACCTAACTACCCAACCACAAAATGGAACAAACTGAACCACATAATCCATAAAGGCACTAATTTGCAAGTTACTGTATACATATAGTGATTGCAAGTAAGAGTAGAGTTATCCACTTACCTCTCACAAATTCAAAATAACCTTTACTCACTAATCCAAGCTAAGAGTGGCATAAATCCTTTTTCTCCCAACCAAAATCACATAGCAGCATCCAGCTGCTGACGACAGGCTCCGACTTAGCTCCAGCTCTGATGACCCTCAATCTTGACGTCAGCTGGCTCGGCGTTTTGTAATGGTGTGGGGTTGAAGTCGAAGAGAGATAGAGTGAGGTTGAATCAAAGAAATGGGGGAAATTGAAGAGAGAAGAAGCTGCAAATGAAGGGGACTACAGAGGGAGAGTGTGAACGACTGTGAAACTGGGAGGGCGGAGGGTGGTGCTGGGGTGAGCGACGGCAACTAGAGGTGAACGAGAGGCTAAAAGTCGGTGGGCGTGGGGGTTGTCGGGCTTTGCCATTCGATAAGGAAGAAGGAGGCTTTAAAAACAAAGAAAAAGAATATTAGGTTTAGACAGAAAAAGAAAGTAAAAAAGAAAAATGAATTGTGCCTTTCGGCTGATTTCATTCTCCTTTTTTTCCTTGTCAATCGCGTTTTGTATATAAGCAATTAAATTTTACCATTTTGTGGGTTTCTTAGCTCTCATCGAAGAAATAAATGAAAATCATGTGGTTCAACATTGTTTGCAATGCTTAAAGAATGATGATAACGTTGTCAAAAAGTTTAAAGCTATGTTTGTAGATTGAAAAAAAAAAAAAAACACTTTTACATATTACAAGAATTAAATTCACAATATTAATATTTACAAAAAACGGTGACCTTCTTTGTTTTAGGCCGAGACTACAATGTCCTGACACGGAATCGAGAAAAACTCACCCTAGTTTGCCGGCTGCTTCCTAAGCGGAGATGGAGAGGGAATTGCAGTGACAATGTAGTGGATGGTTAGATCTGCGTACCTTCAAAGTGAAGCCAAGGAGACGTGAATACTTGCTTGAAACCTCAAAATCGCATAATTGAAAAAATGAACCCACCACCGTGAGTTATAGTTTGAATCTCTTCAAATCTGCAAGAGAAGATTTAAGACAACATAACAACATAACAATGTCACCAAACAAAACTTAACTTTTTTTTTTTAAACATTATCTCTCCTGCCCATTATTAATTATTTTTTTTTCATTTTCCGATAATTTCTCTGGAATCAAATAGATCTTAAAAACTGAACCTCAACAGGAGCATTAGAAAATGCATATCCACATAAAATTAGAGGAGAAATGTAAGAGAATGAGAAGAACTCGCAAAAATCTAAAAGCTTCTTTGTTGGATTAATTGTTACCGTACTGACACTATCCAATAGTGCAGAAACCAACGGTTCCAATGACAGTGACTCAACTCGAATTTCACCATTGAAAATTATAGGTGGGTTTGGATTACTCTTTATTTTTTAGATGTGAAGACAATAGAAGAAATTGAACGAAAATCGCAAAAAAAGAAAAATGTAAAAACAATACTCTTTAGGAGTTTCAAGCAAACTAGTTATATTCTTAGTCTTTATCAAGGAATCAATTTCAAAGGACACGTATTGTCACTACAGGCTACGCACAACTAGGGAAAATTTGTCTTGGAAAAGGACCGGGGCATGGAAGTCAGTCCCTTATTTTATTAGAAGCTCATTGAGGTTTTGGATGTTGATATGGTGTGTTTTTAAAATTATGATTACTGTTCTAAATTTTATGTCTAGACTGAGAGTATCTGATGATTTATGTTATATTGAGTATCGTTATTTGTAATTAATCATAAAAGATACATAAATCAAACATTTTTTTTTTTCACAAAAACTTATGTTGATTGTATACTTTGACCACATCCCTACTTGCATTATCCAAACATAAATTATAGATCACAAATTATTAACTGAGATTTAATTAAGGCACATTAATTATCTACTACAATAAAATAAGTTTAATAATTATGGTACTGTAGGTTTTAAGACCTAATTGAATAAAGTTTTAACAATACTTAGTAAACTAAGGATGTATATATTGTCATGAATTAAAGTAGTTAGTTATTTAGTAGTTAAAATAAGTATTACTTTCAAATATGTAAAACAATCATAATAATTTATTTATTATTTAAAATAACTATAGTTATCTGTCAAAATATTGAAAACTTAAATTTAAAATTTTCAAACAAACAAAGATATATTATCTCACTTCTAAAAATATCTTTTAAAATTTTACACACATGGATTTAAGTATAGAAAAAATCTTATTGTTGAAAACTTTTGTAATGTTTAATTAGCAAAGTTTGTCGGGTATTACACTTTCTAATGAGTATAAACTCTATACCACCCTATTTATCTGCCTTCATTATTTTTATGTGACAAGGTCACATGTTTAGAATTTAATTGTTTATTATTTTCTTAAGTGTTCCTACCCTTTGGTGGTCGTCCAAACGACATTAGATTGATCCAAAATTCTTCATAAATTAGAGCTTTTATTCTAGTTTCCAAAATATCCTTCCATGACTGCTCATTCCTTTCAAATTTCATAATAAAGTGTTTTATGAGTTTATGTGGGAACTATTTTTATCTCCTAATTCTTTGGGTTTCTAACTAATTATAATTACATGTTTTTATTCTACAATTATTATGATGAACACTTCAAACTTCAAGGTTATAAACGGTGGCTAGAAGTCACCTGCGAAAAGGCTCAAGTGGTGGAGACCGCTAAAGCAACTTTCATGTTTAAGTTAGAGAGAGTTATAATGAGAGAATAAAGTATTTAATAATAATAAATTGACCACATACCTTTCCTTTATAGATGATAGGATGGATAAAGGGGTCTTTTACTCATCTAATGCCCTTAGTTGAATTGGACTTCGACTATTCTGTTGGGCCATTGGCCTTACATTCATCATTAGGCCCCTTTTAGTTTCGGGTGAGGTTGGTCTGAGTATTTTCATCATGTCTCAATGCAATTAGGCACTAACCGATTATAACTTAGATCTATTCAAAATCTTGTTCGATCTTTAGCTAACCATTATACACTTCAATGATATGTTTGTCATCATCTTGGAAATTGTTATCGGCTATTAAGTAGATATTAATAAATAGTTTTCCTACTTGCTCCTTGAAAATTGACTTTCTGTTTCTCAGGAATCATCCCTTCTTAATCATCCATCAAAACCCTTACTATCCTCGGTTTTATGTTGTGCTCCTTATACAATTAATCTCAACCATTTGATTCTTTTGATCTTAGCCCTTCACTTAAATTTTCTTGGTTATAAATCTCTTTTGTATTTTGTTATTAACATCAAATTTATGTCTTTTTCTTTAAATCCTACACTACAAGAAAATTACGATTTTACAACGGAATATTCCAACGGACTAAAATCCGTTGGAATTTTCTAACGGAAATTCCAACGGATTTTGGTCCGTTGGAATATTCCAACGGACATTACAACGGATTTGTATTCCGTTTGAATATCCATTAGAATACCCGTCGGAATATCAAAAAACTCTAGTTTTTTATATATATTTTTTAAAAAAAGTTATTCTAATGGATATTCCAACGGAATTTGTCCGTTGGAAAATGGCGTGTTTTACATTCCACCACAATGCGTCATTTTACTTTTCATTTCCAACGGATAAATTCTGTTGGAATATCCGTTGGAATTTTTGAAACCCTTATTACCATCCCCTCTTTCTTTTTCTGCAGATTTGCATGATTTTCTTCTCTGTTCCTCGTGTTTCTCGTGTTCTCCGATCTCCTCCTGGTGTGTTTTCTTCGTTGTTTGAAGCCGAAATTGCGCCGCAGCACTTGTATCCTCTCCCTCCATCTTCCTGTTGCTCAACTCCTCCTCCTTCGACTTGGA
>JANHAO010029497.1:0-10364 GCA_026873985.1 Saraca asoca
TTTATAGAGGAATGAGGAGTTACATGCATTAATTACAAGCTACAGTTGTGTTACATCAAAATATAAATGGAAAAGACAATAAAAGGCCACAATTCGGCTACTGTAGGATGTAGGCTGTGAGGTGGGTCCTCTTGGTCGGCTGTAAACTTGTGTCTGTCGGTGTCCGTTGCTTGGTGCTGCTGCGCCAAGCGAGGTGCTGGGCGTTCTGAGTACAGATTCCTGGCTCGGGGGCATCATGGGAGCCACTGTACCGAGCTTGGTGCGTTGTAGCGAGGTAACAGAATCGAGTAGGGTGATCGACTGCCTGGCGAGCTAGTCTTGTGATCTTCTCACGGGATGGTGTTAGGACTACTTTGCTGTGCCACTTTCTGATGGGCGAAGCAAAGCTTACTGGACACCTTCAGCGAGGCGGGGGGCTTGGCCTTTGCCGTGCTCGGGAGCTCGTTCACTCAAGGCCATTTTCGCATATAACAGGGATCGAACCGATTTTCATATATAATATAAGCCCCCAACTCTTAGTTTGCTTAGCGAACTGGGAGTTAAGACTTTTTAGTTATTGAATCATCAGCCTTTTCCCAAGACTGTCATTCCGTCTGTACTAAGCCACTTCTCCCGTAATAGGTAAAATTGCCTTTTTGCGTTTTCTGCTTGTTATCTTTGTTTCTCGCACGCGTGTTGTTTGATCGATTTGAGTGATATGTTCACATCTGAAAGATTGCATGAGAGGTGCACACACTTGGTCGCAAGTGAGCTGCAAATTAGAGTGATCCCGCGTCCTGGCTAACCTCGAGACCAGTTGAATAAATGATTTCGCATGGTAGCTGCGAAGTTAATAACAGGTGATCTCATGCCCATGCCGATTTCGTAGCCAACTAGATAAATACGCATGAAAGCTGTGACTTAGTAGAGTTCACATAGGAGCTGTGAGATTCAACGTTTTGTTGCCTTGGGTGAACAATCGATTCGTCAATTCTTTACGCTTCAGCAATCATAAAGTCACGCTAGCGTTGAATGCTTAAGAGTGCCTCCGCTCCTCAGCAAGCACGTAGCTGCGCTGGCTAAGCGAGTTTGTTTTGAGCATCTCCACGCCTCAGCAAGCCCGCAGCTCAACTAGTTAAGTGAGTTTGTTTTGAGCGTCTCCACGCCTCAGCGAGCATGAAGCTTCGCTGGCTAAGTGAGTTTTTGTTTTAAGCGTCTCCACGTCTCAGCGAGCCTACAACTCAATTGGTTAAGTGAGACACCTCAGCAAGCCCATAGCTTAACTGGTTAAGTGAATTTGTCAATTCTTCTCCGGAATGAGCTCCGGAAGGCCTCAACTAGACCAAAGGTCATAGTTGGCAGAAAAATCCTTCGCAAAGTTTTAGGGAAATTGGCCGCATGAGAGCTACGGATGTTGCTAACACTCGGGAGTAAAAAAAGGACAAAGTGAATGACATTAAATCAATTGGCAAATAACTTTCAACAGAATCAAGGGAATGACAATCACATTTGCCCACAAAGTTTGAAATACAACATCAAAATATAACTCAGACTGAGCCCCCCTATTCCTGGCTGTTATTGCATTGAGAAGGTTAGGGGAGATGTCTTGAGGGCTGTACCACATACTCCCTTAGGCGTCCTTTTCTGATCAAGTCCACGATCGCCTCCTTGAGGGCCCAACAATTTGTTGTGCTGTGACCAGCCTCATTATGAAAGGCACAAAACTCTTCCTGATTTCTCCATTTGTAAGGGATTCTAGAGGGTGGGGGCACCCCGAAATCTTCCCTGTCCCTTTCTGTCATGAAGATCCTATCTTGAGAATCTAGCAAGATGTTGAATTGTTCATAACGGTCCGAATACTGGAGTCACCCACTCTTGGGCTTTTTGGGCTTATTGGCCGCTCGCTTGGCGAAGGGATCACCTTGATCCACGTTACTCCTCCTCTTATCCTGAGAGGGTTTAACCCCTTCATCCTTCCTGTCAGACTTTTTCAAGTTGAAGGTCTCTTCCCATTTGATTTACTTGGCAGCTCGCTCGTAGAACTCAATGAGGTCCTTCACCGGGGACTTATACAGACTCTTGTACAGCTTTCCATCTTTGCGAAGTCCCGTGGATATGGTGGCCAGCATGGTTTCTTTGGATGGATTCTCCACCGAATTAGCTTCGAGTCTAAACCTAGCGATATAGTCCTTCAGCGACTCCTACTTGCGTTGAAAGACCATAGCAAGGTGACAAGGGGGCACGAGTTGTCTCTTCGGTGCTCGATACTGACTGATGAATTTCTATTGACAGTCTTCCCAACTGCCACTTGAGCGAGGGAGGAGGCTCCTGAATCAGGCACGAGGCACACCTCCCAATGTGGCTGGAAAAACTCGATACTTAACCAGGGGGTCGATTGTCTGTCGATCCATGTGAACATTGAACACGTCCAGATGATTATACGGGTCTGAATCTCCATTATACAATGGGATCGTAGGGACTCTAAGCTTGAAAGGGAGAGTTTGAACTTCGATCTCCTCGAAAAGTGGCAATCGTTCCTTGCAATGAGATCGATCACCTGGGGCTCGGAGGCGTTCTTCCAACTGAGCCATCTTTTAAAATAGCTCCCTAACTAACAGGTCCCATTCCCTAAAGTGTTGGCTAGGTAATCGCCAGGCGCTTTGGTCTCCATTGTCTCGGGGGTCATGACTCAGGGTCTGCTCCTGCAAGCAACGAGATTGGGTATTACCTTGGTTTGGAAAGCCCGGGTGTTGGGTTTCAGCTTGTCTCTGCACATTTTGTGCCAACGACGTGACTGTTTTAGTCAGTTCTCCCATCATGTGCTCAAGTTTCTCCTGACGCTAGAGCCAGGCCTGTGGTTTGTTGACGCTATTAGCAGCAAGAGCTAGTTGCACCGAACTGATTGGAGGGAGACCAGTAGCTACTCTGATGACAAGAGCAGTAGAAGAGTCCGTTATCGAAACATGGCCATCCGAAGGGCAAGGTTGCACGTTCGAGGCTCTAGTGGCTCTTCCCTTAGCCATTGCGATGAAAATGAACCAGAATAGGTGAGATCCCCACAAACGGCGCCAAAATGTTAGCGTCAAATTTTGGCTATGCCCCAAACTCCGGCCCACGGGGGGATTCTTCGGGATCTCAAGCCTGTATCCAGTTCAAATGTAATAGGACAACAAAAATAAACAAGGATGAAGGGAAGAGTAGAGATGAAGACACAGGGTTTAACGTGCTTTGGCTAAATCTAGATGTCACCGGACCCTATGTCCATGGCAGAGATCTTATTGATATATTGGAAAGTAATTTTGGTAGAGTTTCTGCTTACAAGGTTCGGCTCCTTTCCTTCCTCTAACAATGCAATCCTATTTATAGAGGAAGGAGGAGTTACATGCATTAATTACAAATTACAGTTGTGTTACATCAAGATATAAACGAAAAAGATAGTAAAAGGCCATAATTCGACTACTACAGGATCTAGGTTGCGGGGTGGGCCCCTTTGGTTTACTGTAGACTTGTGTATGTCGACATCCGTTGCTTGGTGCTACTGCGCCAAGTGAGGTGCTGGGCATTTCGAGCACAAATTCCTGGCTCAGGGTCATCATGGGAGCAGCTGTAGCGAGCTTGGTGCACTGTAGCAAGGTAGCGGGCTTGAGCAGGGTGATCGGCTGTCTGATGAGTTGGTCTTGTGATCTTCTCACGGGATGGTGCCGAGACTACTTCGCTGTGCCGCTTTCTGATGGACGAAGCAAAGCTTGCTGGGCGCCTTTAGTGAGGCAGGAAGCTTGGCCTTTGCCGTGCTCGGGGACTCGTTCACTTGAGGCCATTTTCGTATATAACAGGGACCGAACCGATTTTCAAATATAACAGTAAGCTATTGGAATAAATTCATCATGAGAGCTCACAGATGTAATTATCAAAATATGATGCCATTATTTATTAAGTCTAAATAAAATAATCTAATAAGGAATTAAGGTTTTAAGGCTTAAATATGAAAATTAATGTGTAGATGTCAGAATAATATTTTTTAATTTGATAAAAGGTCAAATTAAAAATATTACAAACTATTATACAATAGGGATTATGATCTCCAGATTAATAGGTTATGATAACTACTCTACATTCCTATCAATAACAAAGAGGTTATTCTAGAGAGAAAATGAACTCTGAAGAACTCTAGCCTAAATAATCTGAAAGATCAACCTCATTTAATTTTGAAATTCTCTCCATCTATAGATTCATGTACGCTTCATAATTAATAATTTTATTCAATTGAATTGATACGGAAAATTTAAGGGAAAAGAAGAGATTTAATAATAATAATAATAAAATTTGAAAAATTATGTTTAATCTAGATAAATCAAGAAAATTTAAATCCTTCGTTGGCTTGTTCTGACTTAAAGTTTTGTTGCTTTAGCATTTTTGGTCTTGGTACTTTGTAGGTTTTCTCAAAATCTTCTTCAAACTCTTTTTACAAATTCACAAAGTAAGTATTTTTGCTTTCTAGAACATCTTCGTTATTTCATCGTCTCTGCAATTTTTGCCTGATTTTGTGCAACTTCCATATTTCTATTCCTTGTACGCGAGGCCTAATTCCTCATTTTTTTTTCTTTTTTTGAAGGTATGTTGCACTTGCTCTTTCTGATTCTTCTTTAATTACATGTTTAGACGCCGTCCAGGTGTTCGCATCACTACTTTGGTCTCAATTTGAATACTTCATTTACTTCATCTTTTTCCAATGAAGAGGAAGTATCCTCCCCCATGTTTTATTGCCCTATTCCTATTAGTATGGTCATGGTCAATCAATTTAGAGGTTTGAACAGTATAGATAGGGTTGGTTTGCTTAGCTTTGCTCATGAGGATTTGGTCTGGATTCATACCAATGTAAAGACCCAAGTGACTTCACTAGTGTGGCAAGATGCCCACGGTCTAGCCAAACTGTGCGACTCTTGCTAAAAAGGCAATCGTATACGTAACCGGGAGGGTATATCCTATAAACTACCTACAATGATGAGCGTCCTTACAGCTTTGATGTGGAGAGTTTAATTTTTTTTTATGGACACATCATTGATCGGATAGGTGTTAGCCTTCCATTCACTGAGTTCCGGTTGGATGTCTTAAGAATAATAAACATGTGCCTGGCACAGCTCACATGGAACGCTTGATACATTTTAATATGTTTTGAAAGTCTTTGTGACAAGTTCGGTCAGGATGCCTCCCCGCCCCCACATCTTTTTCCTTTTTCTTTTTTTACTCATTTTCAACCAAGGTCAAACTCACTTTATCCAGAGGAGCGGTCGCCCTGTTCTTACTCATCTTCCTTCCAGCGTAAAAGGCTAGAAGGAATCATTTTTTAAAGTAGTAGTAAATGGCAAGGAATCTTTTTTCAAAATAGTAGTAAATAGCAAGTTTCATCCTTTTTGGTTAACCAACGACAGGAAAGTATCTTTATCCAGTCAAACGAGTTCCAATTATCAAGCAACCCAAGATAAAAGATTTGGACTCCTATTTTTCGGAAGACCAGGATAGAAGTGGGAGAGCATTACCATAGACTTCATCACAAGGTTGTCGATTCTATTTTGGTTTATCTAATCATTTTTTTCTCTCATAATTTTAAATTCATTTTCATATATTTATTTAAAATTCTATATAATTAATTTAATTTCTATTAATTATATAATATAAAAATTATGTGAAAAAAATAACTTAATAAATCAGTATAAAATAATAATGTGATTCATGTTTAATTTTAAGACTTTTTTCAAACCTAAATCATATTATTTACAAATTAATTCATAAAGTATTACATAATTCAACTAAACTTTAAAAGAGATGATTTGATTTATACCTTCTCGTGAGTTGTTCTCGAAATCTCTAATCTTTAAATTTAAATTTGATCTCCAAAAAATTTTATAAAATTTTCATCAATCATATGATCGATTCCTTCATATTGTCTTAAACAATTCCTTCAAATTTGATCTCTAATACTGATAATGATCCACTTGAACCAGTTTAATCTAAAGCCATCACCAATATTGATACAAAGATTAGAGTAGGAAAATCAATTTCTTAGCTTGAGAAAAATGCTAGTTTATCAAATAAAATTGATTTTTTAATGTTGAAAAATTCTCCAAAAAATATATTTTTTATACTTTTATTTTATTTTTTTTATTTCTTTATTTTAAGATTTTCTCTTTTCTATTTAAGTTTTTGAGCTACACGGATTTTGATTCTTCTAAGGACAAGTACGGACCTGCCAATTAGGTCAATCAAATTTTTAAAAATAATTTTCATTTTGCAATAATTAATTATGCACACATTTTTGGCTTCAAATTACTAATTTTTACTTTGTTTTAAAATTAAATGACATTTTTATATTAAATCATTCTTTTTGAAAAATGAAATTAATTTTGCAAACTACATGGACCTTCATCCTTTTATTGAAGTTATGTAGGCCCTACTCTTATAGATCAAATCCATTTTTTTGAAAAAATATTTTTATTTTTAAATAAATATTTCTTTTTATTTTCTAAGTCTACTCTCACATGTCCTACATTAATGGCTCCGGCTACTCATCAAATCCATTATTCCCTCTAGTTTTGACACTATAGCATGTAAATACTACTTGAACATTTAAAATAATTTATTTCAATGTTATTTTAATTCATTATTATTTGAAGGATAAATAAATATATATTTTAGTCATAATATTTTGCATACTTTGTTTCATGGTAACTGTTCTTTGAATAAATGATGTAGGATGCTTTAACACCTTCGCCATGCATAGTTGGACTCATAACATCTTATTTTGGTTTCAAAGACATGTTTTATTATAATTAAAAGTTTTCTAATTTTGACTTTGAAAAATTAGTTGTAGCTTCCTTTTTTAAAATTTTTAATTAAAATAACATTATATTTTATAGTTGTTATCTGCATCGCCACGTCTTAAGGGCACATTGTTCATTTATTAGTCTTTTATCCTACTTCTTTCTGTCTTTTATCTTACTTTATCCTTATCCATCTCTCCTCCAACTTTTTCCATCCATTCATCCTTATCCCACTCTCCTAAAATGGCACTAGGCATTAATCTCCCATATCACATTTTGTTGGCCTCATTTGGGCTCAACAAGTCATAAGGTGTTATATGCTCATTTTGGATTAAGATTTTATAAGATCAATTCAAAAATAGGTGAAGATATACCATTCTTGTCAAGCCCGTTTTATTTAATTGCTAGTATCCTCTTTTAGGCTCATTTCTTAGTTTTTATTTTAGAGTATCTTTCTTATTTCAAATATTATATTAAAATATTATTTTTATGTAAATTTTTAGAAGTTACATAGTAGTTGTGGCTTTCTTGGAGAAAAATTAAGGGAATCTTTCCCTTTGACTCCTCAAGTGACCATAGCCCTTACTATCCTTCTTCTCATCTATTTCCTCTCTCCCTCTTTTGGTTCTTATTCATACAAGTTTCCACATTTAACCAAACACCACTCAACACACACTCCTAAATACTAACTACTTTACCTCTTATTGGATCTTAGGCTTTCTCCCCCAGGCTATAAAGAACCCTTAATTTTATATAGTAAATAACATATAAAACAAGTTAAACAAAAATCTATATTGTAAGTCTCTAGGAACCTACTTGGTCGTGAGCTACCAAAGTAGCCATTTTCTTCTTCTTGTTCACATAACAAACCATATTAATATTCAAGCATATATTATCATAGAGTCATAAACTAGCAAATACATGGTTCTAAGTAAATATTTTCAACTACAACAAATCAAAGAAAGGGTAGAGAACACACTCACCCTTACTTGAAGATAGACAAGATTTTTCACCTAAAACCATCAAAAATTAAGTTTCCCTTGAATATTCTATATTAGTGTTAAAATAAATTTTTGAAACATTTACTTCCTTTTTTTTTAACCTTGAAATTGAAACTCATCGCTTGACAAGATCAAGATGAGGATTTTCACCTCATCTTGGTCTTGTAAGGTGTTTGTGTGAATGAACATAAGAAAATATGGTTGGGTGAAAGAGATCTTCATCCACACCAAAAGCTCAAAAAAGTTCATGAAAAAAAATCATATAATTTGATAAAATTGCTAATTAAATAGATTTTAAGTGTTAATTCCAAGATTTTGTATAATTTAAGGCACTCATTCTAAGTTTCAAAGATGAAGGGGTAAAATCCAACCATCCTAAATTTGAATAAGGTTTTTTTGCATTTTCCCTAAATAACTATTTTACAAATCCTTCTATTAATGTCTTACCACCATTTCCATCTCAAACCACTACACCTACCACCATTGTCCACTATTTATCACCATTTGTGTCAACCATCACTCATCAACATTGGATGGTCAACTTTCTAGTGATGGTCATTATTAATCTATAAACTTTCTAAGATTGACCACTATTAACCAATCATCTTTTGAGCATCATAGTACACTGTATATCCTTCCATCCCTAAAGGTAAAGCTAGTATAAGTGTTGATGTTAAGCATTTCTTTAATTGGTAGAAGCTTTCTTTGCACTTGTCATCCTATAGAAATCTTAGCCTCTTACAAGTTAGCTTAGTAAGTGGTACTAAGATTTTTGAGAAGTGCAAACATTAGCAATAATATCTTGGCAAATTGAGGAAAAAAATTCCATTACTGTAGAAGGTATTGGCCATTTGGCTATTGCTTCCACTTTTTATGGGTCCACTATAATCTTTCCTTATGAGACCACTTGTCCCAAGAAATGGACGCTCATCATCCAAAATATGCACTTTGAGAATTTGGCATACAACTAATGCTTTTGCAAGGTTTGTAATGCAATTTGCTGATGTTATGCATGCTCCTATTCACTTTTATAGTGCACCAATATATCATCAATGAAAACAATCATAAATTTGTCTAAGAAGGGTTTGAAAACTCAATTCATCAAGTCCATAAAATCTATCGAGGAGTTATCAACCCAAATAAAATCACTAAAAATTCAAAGTGGCCATAATGTGTTTAGATATGGTCTTTAAGACATCCTCCTTACAAATCATCAATTGATGATAGCTAAAAAGAAGGTCAATTTCTGAGAAGTATTAGGCTCCTTACAACTGATCAAACAAATCATCTATTTGAGGTAATAGATATCTATTCTTAATTATTATCTTATTTAGCTACTAGTAGTCAATACATAATAGAAGGGATCTATCCTTTTTCTTAATAAACCATATTAGGGCTTCCCACAACAAAGTATTAGGTTGTACCAAACCTTTGTTTATCAGGTCTTGTAATTACTCCTTCAGCTCCTTTAACACTGTAAGTGTAATTGGATATTGGGGGATGGATGTCGGTTCTGTGTCCAGTAGTGAGTCAATAGTGAATTCAATTTCTTAACCAAGATGTAATCTAGGTGATTCTTCTAAAAAAGCATCTAAAAATTTGTCCACAAGTGGTACTTTACTAATTTCTGCACCTTTAACTTCTGCATTAGCTATCATAGCTATCCAAGTTCCACTCCTATTCCTTATCAATTTTTTAGCCTTAATGCATGAAACAAAATTAGGCATAACAGAAAATCATTTGCCTTAAAAGACTTTCTGGACATTTCTAGGTCATTAGTTCAAATAGCTATATGGCCTAAGTTATTGCTAAAGTGAAATTCTCAAAAAATAAATGAAATTTCTCTAATCAAAAATTAGAATTTAAGAAAAATGAGATGAATTTAACTAGATCTAGCTTTCACTTTGATCAATTTACCTTTAATTCATAAATTAGATTGGGGATGCATTGAAAACTTCTCCAAGTAGGGTTTCAGCCTTTGAAGGATTTTTGGTTCCACTAGAATGCTAATTTTATGAATTCTATGTGTCCAAGGTTTTGCTTAACTTGACATTGGCTAGTTTTCCATTTTATAAGACCCAATTGACTAGTCAAATAGGCTAACCGATTAGCAAAACCTTAGATGACAACTATACAGCCCTCTTGCAAGACTACCAGACCCATATTCAAGTCTTATCAAGTTAACCCTATTGGAATGTTACAAATTCTCCCCCTTAAAATAATTTATCCTTGAATTGTCCCCTTTGTTTGTTACTATAGAACATCTATCATCTAAGTCCTCCTCCTAACCTATTTTGATCCGTTGTCCAATTATGCGATTTGAATCTCGCACTTTGAACTCATCATTCCTTTTCCTCTGTAAACTTTACTTACTTTGTCATTCTTGGCTATTAATTTCTTCTGTCGATCCCAATTCAGACAAGTTAGAATTGATCGAATGCGGAATGAATACAAATCTTGCCCTTATCTCGTTGAAGATTAATATACACTTGTATCTTGTTTATATCACTTGTAATTTTCGTGTGTTTAGTGTAAAAGTGAGCAATTATGCAGAAAATATAATGAA
>JANHAO010029498.1:0-10356 GCA_026873985.1 Saraca asoca
CTGCTGTTCCAAATACTAACGACATTGGCTAATGTGACACTAGCTGGATAAATAATTTCCTACGTGGCAACCATTTTGAAGAAGATGACCATTGTCATGTTTTATTTACTTAGGATATTGAAGAACCTCAATCGATCAGGGGTGGTGGCAGCAATGATTCAAGACCCAAAGAAACAGGAGCACGAAACCTCTGCAAATGCGGTAAGCCAACGACATTGACCACTTGTTGGACATCGGAGAAGCAAGGCTATGACTACTGCTTTTGGCATGACTCTAAAATTCATGCAAGAGAGAAGTTGAGAAGGTGATTAGGGCTGTGATGAGGAGGTCAGATCAGCTAGCAGAAAGGCAGACCATGTATTTGATTGCTCCCATGAATGGGAAATTTTTTGTAATGCTCTACTCTGTGGCTTCTATAGCCTTATGTTTGCAAGAAATATGTAATGAAAGTGATATTAATATTAAAATGGTTCTTATAAGTAAGAAAAAAGCTTGCCACCATACTGCAAAATACTACAGAACTTTGCCAATCCACAAAACCAAGGGTGCAATGTCATGTTTTGTAAAACTTTGCCACATATAATCTTTAGTTACAAAACATGATGCCATAAACCAATCTCTGCATGCAAAAGATAATGCCATTATGTAAAATGAGAAAAGTCCACCATTGCACAAATGAACAAACAAATCGTAATTCCTAGCGAGATCTATATAAAAATGAGAACTATTGCTATAATAATAAAACACACACACACTAATTAAATGATTCTTGTTCAAAAGGAAATTACTTACACCCTTGCAATACCAATTACCATATTCATGAATATTCTTAGACATAAAATAAGAACACACAAACATGTTCTGCAGAATATTATAACATTGATGCTATACTATCTTGCAATAATTGAACTTTTAAACAATTCACATGTTGTCAATTAAATAAAATTCTTATTACCTGACGTTTACAATCATGAATGAAAAGAATCCAATTAAATAAATTCCTAAAGTTCCAGATACATGTGTCAAAGGACACTAATTCTTCAATTACCTGCATTGTGGCAGGAAAATAGCATAACTGAAGACATGAACTTCATAATCTTGGAAAATATTCATATTCATTCAGCAAGAGATCTTTCATTTGGAAAGAAAAATGACAAAGCAACAAACAGGTCCTACTTTGGATAAGCTCATTGTTATAAAACAAGATTCACATGTTGCCAATTAAATAACATTCCTAAAGTATTGCTTGATCGAAACAACACAGCAAATTCAAGTATCATCAACTACCCTAGTCTTGTAGGTTAATGTGGTCCTAGTTATGCAATTGTAAGAGGAAAGCCATCTTAATTGTGGAAACAGACTCAATTGTTTTCTAAGGCATACCAAACATACGCTTAGATAAAGTTAAGGAAATATTATAGATTAGACACACAAATTTAGTCCTAGCATTCTTGAAGTTGGCATACATGTTTCACACAAAATATGTGCTAACACTTTCTCCTAATGTTGCAATTGTGTGATCCAGCCCCCACAAAGTAACAAAATTAGATTTGAACGCATATGAAATTAAAATGCTAACACATAGCAATTTAGAAATTTACCTTTTGCTGGTCAGATAAGAATGACCATCTATGTCCAACAATAGGCCCCAAACTATTGATTAGATTGTTTATAAACCATTGTCACAAGCCTTTTATCTTTGTTTCCACTGTTGGCTATAAGAAATATTTGTGAAACTCTCTGTTCGGTGAAGCTGACCGGCAAAGTGAAGAAGGACTAAAAAGTGACTTGCAAGCACAGTAAAATCAATCGCACAAGACAAAAGTGATCCGCTAAGTAGGCTTCGATGGTTAAGTTAGTATTTAAGTAAAATTTTAGTAATGTAGTGTAGATGATCTAAAGAAGAAATACATCTCAGTATATATAGGTTTTGACATGCTAATTAACGTTCTCTTGGACGAATGAAATGTGACCATATATCTTCAACGTATTTGTAACATTAACGAGATTTCTGCAAAGCAGTTAATTTAATCACATTGTTCATGCATGCTTAAGTCGTGCCTTTTGTTATGTGTTGGTTGGACAGTTGATTTGCTGGACTCTTTATTCAAGTCCTATGATGTGATAGGTCCATCAGTTTAGGTTTGAGACTGCTTGCCATGGCAGCTTCCTTAATTAGTTTTGGTCAATCATCTGGAGACCACAGACTATTTTAAGCTGTGTATTTGCCCCTTTCCCCCTCAACGAGAGACATGGTTGGCTTGCTTGGAGACATTTTGTTCCCTTATGCTAGTTATTACCTACCCTTTATCAATAATGATGGTTTGGCCTTCTTGAGAGATCTTGAGAGCCACAAAAGTCATATCAGTCTCATGGATCACCATGTAAGTCATTCATCTTGCTCATCCTTAGTCATTGGATCTCATCCATCCTTCTATAAAAACCAACTGATGCCTCTTAAACGTGATTTTTTCCTTTTGCTCTCAAATTCCGATTTGCTACTACTTTCCATTATTCCCTCTAGCACTCTTTCTTGACTATTGGTTGCTCCACCCTAACTTGTGTAGGTAATTTCTTCTATTTCTTCTGCTTTAGTTGCTTTTTGCTTTCTATTTTTTCTCTCTTTTTTCAAAATGTGTCAGCTACGATAGTTTTTTTTCGATGATTGCATCTCATGCCCATCTGCCTTTTCCCAATCCACATTAGAGAGACCAATGCCTATCACTTCTCTCGGCTTAGATTCTCTTCTTTTTTTTTTCCTTTGTTGAGACCTCATAATTCCACTTAATCGTTCTTGTTCGATTGTCCTTCCTTTTGCTTCCTCTATTCTAACCATACTTTGTGCTTTCCTACTTCATGTCTAGTAGATCAGGTGACCCTATCAATTTATCATTAGACTATGACTCCTCATCTGATCTTAGGGAATACTTATTCAAATGCATTATTTACTACTTTACTCTTCCTCTTCGTACCATCATGGCCAATTGATCTCATGTTGAACATAGGAATGAATGGGTCCATCTAATTGACACTGAGCAGAATAGCTTATGAGATATCCATCTAGACATGAAACTAATAGCTGCTTTTAGTGGATTGCAGGATCCAAATGTAATATGGGAGTTAGAAAATGTCCATATCCACAATGAGTCTATCGAGGGAATCATCTTCGAACTCGCTAAGGAGGACGAGTAGGCGTGTAACTATGACACATCATCTTTCATGATGCTCTACGGGGACATAGTCGATTGTCTTCAGGTTTGTCCCTTTTTTTTGCATTTCAGACAAGTGTTCTTCAAGTAATAAACATCTACCCCTCTCAACTGACCTAGAACGCTTGGGTTTTTCTTTCTCTAATTGGCTTGTGCCTAGTTCTAGCTATAACAAGACGTTATTTACAAGAAAGTGAAAAGCTTCCTCTTAAGAGATGTCCAAAGGAAAGGAGCACAATTCTTCCAACATCCCCATTGCTACTATTAAGAAAATCAAAGTAGGTACTTAGAAAGAATTACTACTGATTAAGGCCTTTGAGAGAAGTAACCTGTCTTTTGATATCGTAAATAACCTTTGGTACAAAGACACGAATTATGACACTTTATTGCATAGCCAATTGCTTCTCCTTGTTGACCAGGATTGTACTATAAAGTTCATATCAGATCACGGTCCCTTATATGTTTTGAAATTTTATGCGGCTTAGATCATTCGCTCAGCTGCTTCCAATATGGCCACTATGCTGACCTTCACTAGGAATGAGAGGGAATTGGTGAAAACCAATCCCCAATATGGTGGAAGGCCTGAAGAAGGACACTGAGGCCATGTCTAAGGAGTTGGTCGATCAAAATGAGAGTATTGTCGATCTTACTAATCATATTAATGAGTTTGTGAAGAAGTGGGATGCCTTGTCCCTAAAAAGTGAGGATCTAGTAAAGCAACTATCCTTTAAAGCGTAGGAATTAGAGGTCCAGGGGGAAAAATAGGAAAAGAGTGAGGCGTCTTTAGACACTAGACTCAAGGCTACTATTACCAAAACTAAAAATCTCAGCTACCCCATGTTCCCGAGTGGGTTTATAGAGGCAATACGGTAGTTCCAATATTTCAATCTTGACTTGCCGCTCGATCTTTCCATGACTAATAGGGGTAGGCCTCTGGAGAAAATTCTTACAGAGTTACCCAAAGGGTGAGCTCCTGGCTTGCTTTGCTACTGTTGTCACTTTCCACTCTTCTTTTGTTTTGGTTTTGTCTTTTTTTCTTTTTTGGTTTTTTGTATGAAATAGGCCAAACAACCATATAAATGAAATGAGCTTATGAACCTTTATTTTTGTGTGTATAGTGTTTCCCTACTCATCTTTTATATAGCATTTGCCTCTATATGCATGTCTTTAATTGGCTTTTTCTTTTCTACATTTTGTCGGATGACCATTATTTTGGCTTTGTTGAGTTCCTTGTCTGAAAAAGCCTCCAACGGATCTTTTGTCTATCATTTTACTTTCATGATCTTCCACATTTCTAAGGGGCTTTACACTTTTTGCTTTCTTTTCTTTTCTTCCAACCTTTCGACTATCTAGGCCTTTATCAAGTTTTTTGACATCAACTTATTTTGCACTTGCACTCGAATGTTGTACTTCACAAGCTTCACCTTACACACATTTTTACTGATACCAAGGGAGCTGCTCAACCTTTTACTAGCACTAAAAGGTCCATTCAATCTTTTATTGGTGTTAAGGGATCTGTTTGATCTTTTACCAGTAATGACTTGGTGAGTGTTATGGCTAGCTTGTTCAGGGACTTTTTATTCCCCTAAACCAATTGTCATTTGTACCTTGCCAATAAGAATGCATTTTGCCTAGGACCTTTCCTTCCCAAGGAATTTTGAGACTATCCAGGGACCTTTCCTTTCGAAAAGCCTCAAGGCCTATGAGGATCACCATCTCGACCAATCATCCCAATTCTCCTTGGCCGTTGGACTTCCCCTAACTCTCTATAAAAGCCCATTCAAGCTTCTTGATGGTGATCTCTATATTTCATCTTTACATGCCCTCTCTCTACTATTGTTTGCTGCCATCTTCTCTAGTGCTCTTCTTTGATTTTTGGTTACATCACCTTTTTTCTTGTAGATAAGTTTTTGCCTTGATTTTTTTTTTCTATTTTAACTTTTTTTTCTCTTGTTTTCTTCAAAATGCACTAGCAATGATAGTTATCCTTTAGTGACTGCACCTTTCACAACTATATGTCCTTCCCTCACATCATACTGGGAAGCCCAATCTTTTTGCTTTAGTTTTGCTTGTTTATTCTGGCTCACTAGTTTTTCACTTGCTCTTTGCTTTCTTTTAAGGTTATTAGTTGAATAAGTCATTTGAATATGGACTCCAAGCAATTGGCGAAAACACATGCCCAAGCTCTGGTCGAAAAGAAACTTGTTGTTCTACTGACCACCTAGATCAAGTTAACGTTGAAAGTGGCTCTTGTAGGTGACCCCACCTTTCCCAACTGAGCAAAGTCCCCTTCTCGTCGCACCAAGGCATTAACTTTGTGTAAGCGAAATGCTGATTTTGAGGGCCCTTTTTAGGGTAAAGGGAACGTTTCTGATGACATAGACGCAAAGCACTGGGCCTTTCTATGTAGCCTTTCTAAGGTTAATGGGAATAAATCCCTGGGGCAGATTATGGAAGAGCTAAAGGAAGAGTAGGCTTTGTTAAACCCTGATCATTATTGTTGTATTTTTCTCCTATTTTTTTTCCTTTTTTTACATATTTATGGACTAGGCTGATCGACCAATGAATGAATTTATGAACTTTCCAGTGTGTGTAGAACTATTTTAACTAACTTTTGCATGATGTTTCATTTTGTGCGTGCCTCCAATGGGCTTTGTAATTATTTTTCTTTCATCAATTTTTTGATCGTTTAGGTTTTCACTGGTTTTTTTAATCAATTTAGTTGCATTTAAATGCCATTTTTTAAGGGCTTTTCAATCTTTGATTAGTGCTGCATGATCTGCTTGGTCTTTTATTAGTGTTGAAGGACCTGTTTGGGCTTTTATTAGTGTTGAGAGGTTTACTCAAACTTTTATTAGTGCTGAGGGATCTACTTGACCTTTTATTAGTGTCGAACGGTCTACTTAATCTTTTATGTGAGGCTCATAAATATGATAATTTTTCAATTTCATTTCTCTTTCACTTTGCTACATAATTTGAAGCTAGCAATATTTACAACTGTATATGGTATGACTTTAGGTGTGTCACATTCCACATTTGGGGAATGGGCTTCCTTTGAATAGTCTCTAAGTGATAAGCGCCATTGAAGAGGCATTCCTATATTTTGAATGACCTTTCCCATACTACTACTAATTTTTCTTCAACTTGTGCCTTGCATGGTCTATTTGCCCATTGTAGGACCAAGTCTCCCTTCACAAATTTTTACTCTTCACTTTCCTATTTGCAATTTTGGCCACTTTCACCTTGTAACTCTCATTTCAAAGCCAAGTCATTTCTCTTGTCTCTATCAACATATCTAGTTCTTTCATTATAAGAAAATATTGAAAATTTTGACATCCAAAACTATCGAAAAGAGCTGATTTCCTATGATTTTTTATGTTGGAAAAATAATGGTCGGAAAAAACTTCCAATGTCTGTAAGCATTAGAAATTTCCAATGTCTTTTCTAATGCTCTTAGACGTCAAAAAACTTGTGATATGGCAATGCCACATGGCATTTTTTATGCTTATAGACGTCAGAAAAATATGATGAAATAATGTATTTATCTATCAATTTCCACGCTTAAGGACATCAGAAATAATGATATAACATTACACATCAGCATTTTTGACGTCCATGTACATTGGAAAAGACACCGAAAGATGTTACTATGCATTGGATAGGACGTTGAAAATTATTTCTAATGTCTTTGTATGTTAGAAAATATGACAAAAGATGTCAAAAATTATTTCTGATGTCCTTATACATTAGAAAGGATGTCAAAAACTAAGATGTGGCAAAAAAAAAAATTTATTTGAGAGACCTCTCTCTGCACACTTGATAACAACAACAACATGTCATTTGTAAAAAATCTGCAATATTTATTACATTCAACATTTAAAAAGTTTCAAATATTCTTCAAGTTATAAAAATGTCATAATGACTCATGAAAAATGCCCTAAATCTTCCTTATCCTCTTCCTTAGTAGCATCTTCACTTGTAGGGATTTAAGGTTGTAGGGAGTTTGTGATGGAGCTCTAAGATAATGTGGCCATACACCTAGATGTGGTGGCTGTATCCAAGAATATGGCGGAGTTAGCTATTGTCCTAGAGGAAGCTACATCCATGGATAATAATATGGAAGAGACATATGGGAAGGTGGAGGAAGCATCTGGGAGGGTGGAGAAGGCATTTGGGAAGGTGAAGGCAACATCTGCGAAGGAGGAGGAAGCATGTAGGATGATGGATAAGGCATTGGAGGTGACATCCATGGTCATAAGGCATGGGAAGGTATAACATAGGTGATGACTGGCGAACTCCAAAATGTTGCATTAAGTAATTCACACTTTCCTATAAAACGTCCATCTTCTTTTCCATCTAAGTTTATCTCTGTGAAGAAGAAGAGCCTTTAGTGTGATGCATTGTTGACCATATCGTGTGTGCTTGTGATCCCATCTCATAAACTCGACCTTTTTTTCTCCTGCAACCTACCTCCACAATTGAGGATTAGATGGCATAAAGACTGCAGTGTCTGGATCACCACTACTCCTTTCTATTGATGTTTGAGTGAACAACAATCTTTCCTTTTCTTTATTGAAAGAATCCTGAAAAGAAAAATGAAATATGAAAAAGAAGTGTAAGAACTTATATAAGCCAAAAGTAAAATGCAATTGTTTAAACTTACCTAAGTAAACAACTTGCATTTTTTAGCAGCATAAAAGTCTATCAACTCCCCTACATTCTTATTCTTTTTCTTGTGTAGGTTAACAAACACATCAGGAAATTGGGCCTTCATTCTAGTTCATCTTTCTTATTTTGCACAGATTTAACATTGTAAACAAACACTTATACACAATCAAACCAATGTACATATATAAAGTTTTCACTTACATATCTGAGGGCATACTCCATTACCAATATAGAACACCCATAATGAAGAGATGTGTTTGGATTTGCAACTCAATTCTTTTTATTCTACTCTTGCAACTTCTTAAAATCTACATCATTCTAATGAAGTAGCAAATTATCGTAGAAAAAATCATTAATCTGATTAGTTTTTTTTTCAAGCCTTATTGAATGCACATGACAATATTCTTGACCCTTGATAGTTAAAAGACTTCTATCACACTAAATGATTGGTAAGGGTCTATTTGTAGTATTTTTATAAATTAGAACCATACACATGAGCCAAAAATAAAAAAATTAAAGGATACAATTGCATGATAAACTTCTCATTCCAACCATTCTTGTTCCAATGCTCTCGATGGCCAATCATTTACAAAACATTCATCACTATCAAATGCAAAATCCTCTAAACTAGAATCTTTAAACATAACTCCCTCAAGCAACTCATCTGACTCTACGATATTTGATCAACCTTAATTGCAATCAACAGAATCTTGTTGATCATAATCATGAGCCATATGACCTATTACACCTAACCACTGACCTAAACCAGAGCCAAGCACAAAGTTCTCGCCAACCACCATCCTATAATTAGGACTTCCACCTATTTACATAGGCAATAATAGCCATTCAACTGCTTACCCATTTCAAACTAGTAACCCACATTGAGCTTTATGATGGAATGATAGACCTCTAGGAACACTTGAAGGCATTCTAGGCATCCATGTTGTTATCCAAAGCCCTAGATGCTATTATGTGACATGCCTTTTCTATGACACTAAAAAGGAATGGCTTACATTAGTTCACAACATTGCCTCGCCAGCTAATCGATGGTTTCAGACAATTGGTTAAGGTGATCTCCACTCATTTTGTAACCAACCGAGCATTAAAGAAAATATCAGTACCCCTGGTAAGCTTTTAGTAAATGCGACCTGAGACTTTAAAGGAATATCTCAATCACTTTAATACCTTACCTTTGGAAATCAAGGACCTTAATGAAGGTGTAGCAGTGCATTAGATTAGCTTGTATCTATAATTGGGCCACTTCTCATTATCCCTAGCAAAGCATCTAATGTTGTCTTTATTTAAGCTATTGGCATAATTGGAAAAGTATATAAATGTCAAGGAGGTGGAGCTTGCCTCAAAGACAAGTTGAGTGAAGTCAGTCTAAAAGTATACGATTAAAAGGCAAATGACACGGGTATGTGAATGCATGTCGCTTCATGGATGGTATAACAACTATGAGTTATTAAATGCACCCATTAACCATATTGTTTAAGATGTTCAAGCAACATAATCAATGAAATTTCCACCTCAAAAGATGAAAAAGTTCCCTATAGAAAATAAGTTAAAATAGTGCAAGTTTCATCGAGATTATGGTAATCAAATCGATGAGTGTGTCATGCTAAGGGATGAGATTGAGGCATTAATTTGAAAAGGATACCTCTCTAAATAGAAATTTCAAGGTAGTCAAGATGGTCAAGAAAGAGAAAGAAGAAAGGAAAATGACCACTCACCAAGAATCGATTGAATGGACAAACAACAAATAGAAAAGAAGCCTCCAATTTTAGGACTGGTTATAACAATTGCAAGTGGTCTCACTGGGGAAGGAACCTCCAAGAATGCTAGAAAATGACACCTTCGATCTGTCATGGCTATTAAGGGAAAGAAGAGGAGAGAACACTATGAACCCATTTGTTTCACAGAGAAAGACTTCGGTAACATTGATTGATACCATGACAATCCCATGGTGATCTCGACACTAATCCACAATTTCTTGGTCAAGCAGGTCCTCATAGATCAGGAGAGTTTAGTAGATATTTTATATTTGCATACTAATGATGACATTAATATTCCAAAGAGCATGTATAATCCTTACAAAGGTGTTTTGATTAGTTTTACAAGAGGACAATTGCAAGTTAAGGGAACAATCAGTCTAAAAATGACCATAGGCACAAGACCTTTAACAAAGTGCCTTGATGTGAATTTTCTATTGGTGGTCACACTGAATAATGCCTACAATGTCATCCTTGATTGACCTTCCCTAAACCAAGCAGGGGTGATGAGTCGAATTTGTCGAGGCCGAATCACATTAATAATTTATAAAATCGAAGTTACCTAAACTATTTGTAGCATAGGCAATCCGAGTTGAATCCAAGGATCATGTTAGGATGATAATACCAATCTAATTAGGAGATGTAAATTGGGGGGGGGGTTTGGCAGAAATTAAGCTGAACTAATCCTAAGCTAAACTACACTAACA